>RJWM01038745.1:0-16553 GCA_004363535.1 Dasyprocta punctata | reverse complement strand
AAAAAAAAAAATCCAATCCACAGTGATTAAGGACAGAATATTGGTTAGTTTCATTGGAGTGTATATTGACTGCAAGGCAGCAAAACCTGAGCTTTCTGTTGTATGTCTCTGTATTCTGTGAAATAGTCATATATTGCTCTAGGTGTTGCAGCACAGGTATAAGCATATGTAAAATTTTGTGGAGCTGTATGAGATTTGTGCACTTTAAAACATAAAATTTATTCCTTAATTTAATTAGTGAAGAAAAAGAAAATAATAACTAACATAATTTCATGTTTATTAGGTGCAAGATAATGCCTTATATCTAATAATAATTATATTGTTAAAATTATGCATCATAATTAGATAATTAATATCATTAGTTGAGTATATCATATAATTAGTAAGATTATTAGGTGGGTATATTGTATAATTAATATAATTATATGATTATAATTATCTAATTAAAATTAAAAATTTATTAATTTTTTTCTTTATGAAATTTAATCTATTATATATTAATTACTAAAATTATAAATTAATTTACTCATCAAAATGCCTCTACAAGTTGACACTTTTACTTTTGCTAGTTTATAGCCCAGAAATGGGAGACTTAGAGAACTAAGCATCCTGAAGAGATTCATGTGTTGTAGGAGATGTCAGGCAAGAACTAGATTTATCTGATTCCAAAACTCAAGTCCTATTCTTCTTCCTTTTTTTTGGGCAGGCGCTTAAGCCACTGAGCCAAACTCCCAGCCCTAGTTTTTTGAGGCAGGGTCGCACTATGTAGCTCAGGCCGGCCTTGTGCTCACGTTGTAGCCCAAGCTAGCCTCGAACTCAACGCTCCTCCTACCTCAGCCTCCAGAGTGCTGAGATTAAAAGTGTGCGCCTCCACGCCTGGCTTTATTCTTCTATATCTTATGTACTTGTTTCCCATTTTTACAAAGCCCAATGGTGGCGATGAGCTCTGGCTTGTGGGAAACTACATGAGCAAATATCTCAAAGAATAGGATGATCTATTTTATACCAAACACTGCACAAAATGTGTCAGTGTCTTGCTTCCTGCCTGAGCTGTAGAATCCAGGATTTGGAGGGAGACATGGATGGGGATCATTTAGTCTAGTTCAAGCTCTTTGTCTTATACATGAAGGAAATAATGCTCAGAGAGTTGACAACACTCACTTAATGTTTTCAAAGGTCAAAGTTAAGGTCAACTGAAAAACACCTGACCCCAGGCAAGGTCTAGGAACTCGTCAAGCCCACTCACTCACCTTGAATGCCTGAGAGAACACACTTTCCACACACTACACTTACAACAGCAGCCCAAGACTAGTAGAGAAATTGGGGCAGAAGCACAAGCAAAGCACGTTCAGAAGAGGAGAGTTTTGCAGTGAATGGAGGGCAGCTCCCCCTAGTCAAGCTGGAATAGGCCCATGTCCCACAGACAACTCTGTCACAATAGAGCCCTGATTTGGAGTCCAGGCTCACCTTAGCCTGAACTCCAGAGCACTGCTTGACCTCCCAGAACTTGAGTTTCCTCATCTGTGAATTTAGAATGTTGACTTTACAAAGTCATCACAGTGGTTTAAAAATAATCTGTTAAAATAGCTTAGTGCTTGTTACCCAAAGAATACCAAATTTTAAAATTCTTTTTGAAGAAGCAGAGACCATAATGAAATTATGAGAAGTTCACTAAAATGGTTATGTTGAAGCCAAAGAGCACACTGCTGTTTGAGTAGGATAAGAGGATATGAAAAGCACCTGAAGATCTGTAATAAGCAGATGTCGTTGAGCTCTTGCATTTACAAATCCCTGCCTTGCAGGAACTCCAGGAATGGATGGGGTAGGCGGAGAGTGGGTGATGGGGAGGAGAGAGACAGTGACACACTTGCCACTCAGGGGAAATGCAAATGGAAGCCAATCCGGCAGATAAGTGGAAGCTGCCAGCCAACCAGAGTCAACTTTATTTGGGCAGAAAGAAAGCAGCATTGGAAAACCATCTGATTTAAACCAAGGAATCATTTTAAGACTTGAATTTAGACCTGGAGGAAGAAAAACACAGTTTCAGCAAAGTCCAGTTAAGGCATCAAAAATCCAGTTTGGATTGAATTGATAGCCCTGTCTCAGCATTGGGATAAATGCCTATCTGGCCAAGACGCCACTGCCCAGGCACATCTGCTTACTCCAGCCCATCCCTCCATCCGCTCTTCGTGTCTTCCCCTCCTTCCCCAATGCAACTCCTTCCTGTAAACTTCTCAGTTCCTGCTCACTTCTCAATTTTCCACTTCATCACCGATGGTCTAATACACTGATCGACTTCCTCAGGGACAGTGTCCTCAGAGAGTCTTTTCCTGCACTTGTATTAATTGCCACAGCAGCTCTGGTAACTTTTCACAGCTTGGTGGCTTAAAACATCTGAACTTTATTCTCTAGTAGCTCTGGAGACCTGAGTCCCAAACCAGCCAGTTTCACTGGCCTGAGGTCCAGGGCTGGCAGGACTGCATTACCCTTAGGGATGTGGAGGATAGGGTGAGTGGGTCCCAGTGTATCTCTGCTCCTTGCCCCTTCAGGTTTCATGGCTGCTGCATGGTACCCAGGGCTTGTGGGTGCTCTAGGTCATTCTGCCTCCACAGCCACATGGTCTTGTCTTCTGCTCGTCATCTCCCTTTGACTTTCTCTTATAAGGACACTTAAAGGCATGTAGGGCCCACAGTGATAATGCTAGATAATCTCTTCAAGGTCCTTAATCACATATATTACTCGATAAGGTAGAATTCATTCATGAGGTAACATTTATGGGTTCCAGGGATCAGGACTTGACCACTGGTTGGCCATTATTCTGTCTATTACAGTTTTTAGAACCAGAAAATAGAGACTCATCTTTAACTTCTCTCTTTCTTACACACTCTACTTCCAATCTATCAGCAACTATAAATGTTCCATAATTGTAAACATCCTAAATCCTACTATTCCTGTCTACCTTGGCCTCTCACCCAGTTTAAGTCAGCCTCACCTCTTGTCTGGACTAATGCAACAGCCTCCTCATTGGTCTCCCTGCCTTGCAGCCATGGGGTCATGTTAAACACAAACCCCATCATGTCATCCTCCTCCTCAAAATGCTTTAATAACTGTTCACAGTGTCTAAAATGAAACCCAGGTGGTGGAAGAGAACAAGAAGTCACCAAGAAGCAAGCCCTCCCTGCAAATCAGCACCATGCACAGGCTGCTGGGGGGAGAGTCAGATGCCAGTCTCTTCTGGCATGTGAGCTGGGAAATAATAAGAGCCAACCCTCCACCCGATAATGACCAGCTGATCCAGAGAAATACAGGCTGCGATGATAGCTATTGAGGTAAAAATACAATCTAATGGTTGTAGTGTTTAGTGTTTCACTGACTTTGCAGGTCTAAAGCTGATTGTCTGATCGTCTATTCAGAGGATAACAATACACAATGTAGTATCCATGGGGGATCTCCTTCTGAAGGTGGTAGCCATTGTTAATTGCCTACTACCTTGTTTTGAAGTCCTGTATCATTTTATTGTTTTGTTGGGTTGGGTTTTATTCCATTTTGTTTTGTTTTGTTTTATTATATTATATCCAGTGGCATGGGTAACTATTTAAAGATAACAAGATATATTATGGTAGCCATTTTGGATTTACTATTATCTTGTTTTGAAGTCCTTTATTGCATACACTGTTTTGTTTTTATTGGTTCTATTCTTTTCTGTTTTGTTTGATTTTTACTATGTCCAAAGGTTTCTGCAGCTATTTTGAAGACAAGAGGCATTATGGTAACCATTGTTGATTTCATATTGCTTTGAAGTCCTGTGTCACTTACACTGGTTTGTTTTGACTGGTTTATTCTGTTTTATTTTGCTTAGTTTTATTCTCATTAAAATAAAAATAAATATATATATTTTTTAATTAATAGATGAGTAAGTGACTGAAAGATTTCAGGGGGTAAATGACTAGGATAAAAAAGGAATGCTCTTAGAACAGATCTTTCTCCACTCCCCAGCCACAGTCTAAAATAGTGGGAGCTGTACTTTCCCCCAAGT
This sequence comes from Dasyprocta punctata, assembly GCA_004363535.1. Classification (NCBI taxonomy): domain Eukaryota; kingdom Metazoa; phylum Chordata; class Mammalia; order Rodentia; family Dasyproctidae; genus Dasyprocta; species Dasyprocta punctata. Next base: position 12,517 of record RJWM01038745.1, on the reverse strand, counting down.
TTGTACACCCCACCTGTCCCCACTGCAGAGGTATCAACTGTGGCCACCCCATCTCAGTTTCGACCAGCCTCCCAAGGGAGGTCATGAGATAGAAGAAGCTACAAAATATGAAGCCAGCGAGGGGTTGTGCCTGACAGCAAATATTCTTCATTAAACAGTGTCACCTATTGGGATTCTTTGTAAGTTTTTAGTATAAACGCTGCGTTTGATGCCCCACTTGGCACAGCAGTTGGAATAACACTGGGCTCAGTGTGAATGCCGTCCTCCTTTCAGACTCACAGGGCTTGGACCCAAGCACACCACATTTCCTCTGCTACAGACTCTGCTCCCACCTCCAGGGTAAACCAGTTTTTCCCCCGTGGCCAGTATAAAGCCACATAAAGTAGAGCAGGGCTGTAACACAATAAAAAGCAACTTGAATTTCAGAGGCAAGCCTCAAGTTGAATTTTTGTTGTTGTTGTTGTTTTGAGACAAGGTCTCACTATGCAGTGCAGGCTGGGCTTGAACTCACTTATGTAGCCCAGGCTGGCCTCAAACTCACAGCAGTTCTCCTGCCTCAGCCTCCCAAGTGCTAGGATTACCGATGTGTACCACCACACCCTGCCTGCAATTTGAATCTTTTATATTGCTATACTGGTTGTGTCTTCTGGCATGTCACTCCTCATCCATAAAATCACAATAAGGTGCACTTGTTGAGTTGTCACAAGCAGCCCATTGAATGTGCTAGCCCAGCACAGGACCAGCATAATTACCCCCAGTCAACCTCACAGAGGATGGAGGAGGGCAGAGAGGAGATCGGTGACATCTAGCACTTCTAGTATTTGGTGGCATATTTGCACTGGGGTGTGACTTGCATGCTCCACAGAAGTCACAGAATCACCGAATGATTAGGTTACAAAAAGACTAAGGAGGTAAAACAGCAATAAAACTTCCATTTCCCAGAAAAAGGAAGAGCCTGGAAAGATGAACTGATCTGCCCTGAATCAGCCAGTGATGCCAGAACTAGGGAGCCAGACCTCAGACTTCTGGTCCCGCACCCCTGCGCTGCGCAGCTGCTCCGTGGTGGTTTCAAGAACTGGTTGAACGGCAAGTCCTCCCACTCCTGCCACTACTCAGCAAGGGTCACGACCAGCTACTAGAACAGGTGGGCTCAGACTCGGCCATGGCCCCATCTTCAGTGGGGATGGAATTCCATCTACCCCAGAATATGCATTTCTTCATTTTCCACTCATAAATAAATATACTTAGTGCATTAGTGATGCTCCTGGCTGGACTGGAACCAGACCTGGTTACCTCTCTGAGCCGCCCTCTCTTCCTTTATCCAATGGATCTAATCATGTGTGCCTTATATTGCTAAAAGCTGAATAAATTTTACAGAATACTCTCACCTTTATGCCTGATTATCTGTTTGGGTAACATGATTAATAGTTTTACCATAAGAAATCATCCATTTTGTAGATAAAAAAAACTCAAAAAATAGCAGTTTCTTACAGTTCAACCTTATAACCACAGCACTGATTGTCCTAAAAGCAAGAATAGCACCCAGCATTTATTAAATGTTTCTGTGTGCTTGTTACTGTTCTTTCTGTTTCGTGTGGATTATTCCATTTAATTTCCATGACCAATGGGGTGTTTATCATTACCATCTTCATACACTGAATGAAGAAACTGAAATACCTAGAAGTTTAGTGAATGTTCAAGGGCAACACACATAGTAATGGGATATAAAATCAGGGAGTTTAATTCCAGAGTTCACGTATACAACACCTTTACTGAGAGGTCTTCTGAATCAAAGGCTATGCTCTGTTGTCAATGTATCCTTCAGTCCTCAGTGACAAGATCCCTGTCCTTCACATCAAAACAGTGGTTAGGCTCCTGCTACTAATGAGAAGATATGTTGGTTCTGCTTTTTGTCTATCTGACTCCTGACTATGATTTACTCCTTATTTCTCCATCATTGTATTATATCTGTCCAAGAAAAACCTGCACATTATTCTTATTAGACATACCTGGTGAAAAGTACTTTGGCTAATAGATTTCTGTAATATATGCTGTCTTTTTAATCATATATAACCTTGCAACTTCAGCTAAATCAGTCCTCAGTCCACTCCCCATTCATAGGAGGACTCTAGCCATATTCTTGCCTACTTTGTCTGTCCTTTCCTGCTCTTGGCAGACCATGCTTAGGAGAGCTCTGAAGATGCTGAAAACATGAGATCTGGTCCTTGCCTGTAATCTCACTGACAGACAGAATATAGAAAAAAGAATGCAAGGTAGTGCACACCAAGTGATGGTGGAAAAACGTAAATATTTGTTATGCAATGAAGACCTGGTAGTAGGGCCTAGTATTAGGGAGAGCATAAAGAATAATAATCATAGTGCAATTCACACACTCCCTCCTTATCATCTGCACCACGCCCACAATCCAAGAACTAAAAGGATCCAAATTAAGCTTACTGAAAAGGCAGCAAAACAGCTCTATAGAATCCATCCAATCTCCAGGTCACTCCATGTCTCAGTATTAGCAGCATCCTGTTTTTACCCCTCACCACCTATGGTCCTAAGCCTTTATCTATAAACCAGGTGTCTAGTGACTATAATTTAAGTTCTCTCCACTGCCTAGCCTGGCTAGGTAACAGTAAATTGCAGCCTCAAAAGTCACAATTTTTTTTTTTTTGTATCTTTGACTCATGCAAACAATGCATTTTCAGGTAATTTTCTTTCCAGCCTCCTTTTCACTAGCTGAGCCTGAAATATCTGCAGCCATTAAGTATATCCATAGGCAGGTATCAGGCATGAGTAGGAAATCAATATGAGCCCCGGAAACAGCATATTTCCTTCCTCCTTTGTTCATCTAAATAGGGAAAACTTGCAGGGGAAAGCTGAGAGAAGCCAGCTTCTCAATGTCCTTTTCTTCTTCCATGTATGGAAAACACAGAAATAATTTTCTGCCAAGAATATGGGCAAAGGCTAAATTTAAAAAAATGAAGCCAGCCCAAAATTGGCTTCACATCTTAGAAATAATTAGGGAATCTATTCTGGAAAAGAGTAGGAGGGAGAGAGAGAGATCAGAGATTCATTGGGTGGAGAGGCACAAAATGATCAGGCTTTCTTTTTCTAGACAAGACTACATGGCAACTGGATGTAGTGGCACATGCCTGTCATCCTATCACTTGGGAGGCTGGATCAGGAGGATTGCTGTGAGTTTGAGGCCAGCCTGAACTACATATAGAGTTCAAGGCCAGCCTGCACTACGTCCACATTGACTTCTGAAAATTCTCAGAAACCTGTATTTTCAAGCCCCATTCCAAAGATTTGTATTGTATACAAAGTCTTTACTTTGCTCACCTTTTATTCATCTAAGATAATGTATTATTGGTGATAGCCTTTTATCCAGATCCTCTGTACTTAATAATATTGTGGAATTTTGCAGCTTTGTGATAAGTATCAGACAATATTCACCATCACAGATAATGAACACTGGATAAGGTTTAGGGAGAAAGGAATAGTCAAATCATTTGGCTTAGTCTGCCATAAAATAATCACAGATTGATGATACCAGAAAAAATAAGCATAGACTTAGTGGCTTAAGAAGAAGAAATTTCTTTTCTTACTGTGGTAGAGAGTAAACATTCAAGATCAAGGTGCCAGCATGGTTAGTTTCTGGTGAAAGCTATATCACTGAGTTACAGGTGGCCACCATCTTGGTATGTGCTCACATAACTTCTTTTTTTGTGACTTTAAAAGGACAAAACATATAAACTCTCTGGTGTCTCTTCTTATAAGACCGCTGGTCGTATTGCTAGGGCCTCACCCTTTTGAACTTACCTAAACTTAATTATCATCCAAAGACACATCTCTAAATACTATCACATGGGATTAGGGTTTTAACATATGAATTTTGGGGGAACACAGTTCACTCCATAACCATCCTATACTACAGACATTCTCTGTTCTGTGTGAACCACTCTGATCAGGAACAGACAAGTCCATTAGGTTCAAGGCCACTATTTCTGTGACGCATATTCTGCAGACAGCTGTGTTTGGTGCGGTGTGGTGTCATTTTTGTGTTGTGGTATGATACACACTTGACTTGCTGTCAGAAGATAGGTTTCAAGCATCTCACACCCATGAGTCTGTCTGTGATCAAAAAAGAAAATAACTAGTGTTAGTGAGGATATATAGAAATTGGAACCCTTGATCCCTCCTTGTAGGACTGTAAAATGGTGACAGCACTGTAGAAAGTGCTGTGATAGTTTCTCAAAACAAAAAACTGAGCTGGGCATGGTGTCACAAGTTTGTAAACTCAGCTATTAAGAAGGCTGAGTCAATTGGATGGCAAGTTAGAGGTCAGCCTGGACAGTAATAAAAGGGCTAAGGAATGTAGTGCAGTTTTAGGGCACCTGCTGAGCATCATAATTAAGGTCCTGGGTTTGACCCTCAGTACTGCAATAAATATATACACACACACTTATATACATACATATTGATTGACCATATAATCAAGCTATTCCATATTTTGGTCTATATCCAAAAGAATTGAAAAGAGAATTTCAAAAATTATTTACACACCCATGTACACAGTAGCATTGGTCACAGGAACCAAAAAGTGAAACCAACCTAATTGTTCATTAAATGCTTAACCGATAAACAAAATGTGATACATGACTAGAGTAGAATATTATTCAATCTTAAAAAGTAAATAAATATTATCACATTGCTATAGTATGGATGAATCTTAAATTTATTATGCTGATGAAATAAGCCAGTCACAGATACCTGTAGTCAAATTCATAAAAACAAAAAAGGGAATGGTGATTACCATGGCCTAGGAAATGAGGAGTCATTGTCATTAATGCATGTGGAGTTTCAGTTTTGCAAAATTAAAAGTCTGGAGATTTATTGTTCAACAATGTAAATATGTATAACACTTCTGAACTGTATACATAAAAATTGTTAAGATGGTATATTAATCCTTTTTGCCTCTCTGGGAAAAAATATCTGACACCTGCAACCCAAAGGAGGAAAAGTTTATTTTGGCTCACACTTCAGAAGCTTCAGTCCATGGTTGGCTACCTCTAAAGCACAAATGGCATGGTAGAGGACCTATTGCAGAGGAGAGCTGCTCAGTCATGAAGGCCAAGCAGCAGAGTTCAAAGGGAGGAGACAGGGAGAGAGACACAACCTTCCAAGTCACACCCCCAGCCACCCACCGCTAACCATACCCCACTTTGGAGCAACAAGTTAGCTATCAGCCCCTGTGACCTAGGCTCCTTCCCTAAGCCCAAACTCTGAACACATGAAGCTTTGTATTCTAAATGTAAGCCACAAGCATGGTAAGTCTTATGTCCTTTTTTTCTATCACAAAGAAAAAGACAGATTTTTGAGCCCAACTTTAAGCAATTTCTAGCTCTCATACAGGCATTTAAACTTTCTAAACTTCAATTTCCTCATTTGTAAACTAGAAGGTAATCTATCTCTATCTCTCAGAGTTACCATGAAATCTAAATAGGATAATGTATGTAAGAGAGTTGTGGACAATTTAGCACAGTGTAACAGTGTGCTAATGTCATTGCTGGAAATCACTCTGCCACAACTGGAATATTATTGAATGCATTAGTTTCCTAGAAGTGTTTTAATCCTGACCTCTGAAAGGTCTTTATGCAGTGTAGGCACAGAACTGGCTTCCATATCATTTCCCAGTTTAGGAGGATGATATAAGGTTGAAATATAATTTCAAAATGGACAATATGGCATGGGAGCAATGGAAAACAGAATGAGCTACTTCAATCTAAAAGCATTCAACCAGGATTTGTAAATAGTAACCTGGACCAACAAATGATTTGTTTGTTAGAGAAGGGTCAAGAAAATTGCTTCTCTGTGAATCATTCCCCAGCTGCTACTCAGGAAAGGGCAAACCAATAAAACCCACTTGTGGCCTGTGAAGTACTTAATGCTTGTTTGCACTGATGCTTCAACCTAAAAAGTTCATTTATAAAGAGAACAGCACACACCAGGAAGTGGCGCACAGTCATGGCATCCTATCCGTTGACTTTCAGGAAGTTCAACTCTCAAACAACTGAGTTTTGGGTAAAGGATGAGGGCAGAACACAGGCTCCATGCTCCCACCTAGGCTAGAAAGCCAAAGTCCTATTTTCTTGGTTCTCCTACTAAAGAATAACCAAAATCCAAACCCAGTTCCCCTTTCAACGTTTTCAAAGAGACTACAAAAATATTTTTTGAAAGAGGGTCTGAGTTCCTTGATTCATGAACTGTTCTGGAGGGAGCTGTAATATAGCCAGCAGGTAACCTTTCAGATTGTCCTGTTGCCTGCTGTAGGTGTTTGAAGAAGGAGGTAATTAGTAGCCAGGTTGGATCCAGATTGGCAGGGCAGGAAATGGTGTTGCTAAAGTCCTGTTAGCTCTCACTGACAATCTAACAGAGCAGCGAGCAACAATGGGGCTGATACTAAAGAGTAATGTATTTTAAAAGTTAGTTTAAAGACTTATAAATGAGACTAAAGCCCTAGTAAAAGACTCCATGTGGATTTGGGTGACTTGCTCTTCCATCTGTCACCATGTGAGGACACAGCCCTCCTCCCCTCCAGAGGATGCAGCTTTAAGGAAGAGACAACCAAACCATGAGCACTCTGATCTGCAACTTCCCAGCCTCCAGAAAGGTGAAACACACATACCTATTCTATATAAATAACCCTCTCTCAGATATTTTGTTATAGTATCATAAATGCACTAAGACATCCCAGCACTACCACTCTGCTATTGGTTCTTAATTCTCACAATACTTCAAAAGTACCTATTACTTGTTGCACATGTTCAACTCAGAGATTCTGATTAAAATTATTGGGGTTATCTACTCATAGATGATTTTTATATATGGTCTTAATTAAGAACTATGGGACCTGCATTACAATAAACCAGATTGAAGTTAAATAAAATTTTACAGTGATGAGTTATTTGATTTGAACATAGGAAAGTTATAAAACTGGTTTGAGGGCTTTAGAAAAGGAAAAGGTTGTTGAATTATACTTGGTGAACTAGACATGAGCTTAGCTACATGCCTTCCCGAGTTCTCCCCAAAATGAAAATAAACATTAAAAATCCAAAAGGACAAACGGAACACAGAAAAAAGAGCAACAGATAAGAGATAATGACACATTATTGGAAAATGAAACGCAAGTAGAGGAACAGAAATTGACTTCACAGAGCTAGAAAAGCTAAAACCTCAGCATTTGCAAGGCAGGATGCCAGTGAGTGTCAAGCTGATCTGTGTTTTAAGAATATGGAAAAAGACTCAGAAATTGGAGGCGCTACTGGGAAACCTGCCTGTCCACATGCAGAAGATCAAATCCAGGCCCATATTTCTGACCATGTACTGAATTACAATCAAAATGGATCAAAGATCTAAACATTGAAACAGAAACACTTTTTCTGCTGGAAGTTAAAGTAAGTAAAAATCTTGAAGATATAGGCATTAGGAAGGACTTTCTGAACAAGGCCCAAATAGCACAAGAAATAGCATCAAGAATCAACAAATGGAATCATATCAAATTAAAAACCTGAACAGTAGATTAAACAGTCACAAGAGTGAGTAAACTACCTACATAATAGGGATAATTTTTTCCAGTATTCCTCAGATGGAAATATCTAGAATATATAAAAGAACTCAAAGAAATTGGACCCCTCAATAAAAACCCCAATCAAAAAATGGGCAATATAAACGAACAGACACTTCTTAGAAGAGGTTCAAATGGCCAATAAATATATGAAAAAATATTCAACATTACTGGTCATTACAGAAATGCAAATTAAAACAACACTGAGATTCCACTTCACTCCAGAAAGATTGAGTATCATCAAGAAATCAAATAATATCAAATGCTGGCAAGGCTACAGGGGAAAAGGAACCCTTCTGTATTGTTGGTAGGGTTATAAACTTACAACCACTATAAAAATAAGTATGGAGATTCTTTCAAAAATTAAAAATAGAAATTCCATTTGACCCAGATATTCCTCTTCTAGGAATCTTCCTGAAAGAATTAAAGACATCATATTACAATGATACACACATATCCATGTTTATAGCAGCACAATTCATAATAGCTAAATCTCGGTAGCAGCCCATCTATCCATCAACAGATGAATGGATAAAGAAAACGTGATATTTATGCACAATGGAATATTGGTCTGCCATAAAAAGATAAACTTGAGTCATTCATAGGAAAACGGATGCACCTTGAGAACATAATGTTAATTGAGATAAATTGGACACACGAACTTAAATATCACATAGTTTTCCCTATATAAGAAACCCAAAATATAAATAAAAGCTAAATAAAAGATAGAAAATAGGAAATAACGAGATATATCTTTTGGAAATGAAACAGGGAGCAGGAGATGGTGGGAGGGAAAAGGGAGAGGAGGGGAAAGGGATGAAAAATGAATTAAGCTGTGTTATGTACATGTGCCAACTTTCCGTGAGGAACGTAATCGTTTCGTACTGCAAATGTGTATAAATAAAAAATTGAAAACACTAAGTAAATTGGAAGCACCAGATAAAAATATGAGAAGAGAGATAGGATTGAAAACAGAAGGGTTAGGCTGAAGTCCTCAGCAATGGGCAGTTAGTCCTTCCGGCTCTCTCCTGCAATGTAAGAAGCAGGGGACTCCCTTTCTTTCTCATAGAAAGAACTAGGTTATTCTCTGAAAACCACATCAAAGGTCTGAGTTCAGACTGGATACCAACACAGTGGAGAATTGAAAATAGGCACTATACCAAAAAGTTGTGGGAAGGGGAGAGGATTAAGTGAAAGTCTGGATCAGTCAGGGGCACCCAGCCCCCTCAACCATGAGATCTCAAGAGTGGTTATTGCCAAAGAAATATCCCCTGCCAAAGACTGGAGGATCATTCTGGGGAGAAACTGAAAAACTGTAAGGAAAAGACCTCCCCAAAAATGGCATGTAGAGTCTCCACCCTAAGAGGAAGGACTCTTTGTCCCATGTCCAGAGAGCAAAGCAGTGACTGAACTGGGCACAGCAGTGCTTCCCACCAGCCTTTTAGAGCTTCACTCCAAATAAAGGACTAAAGGTCTCCAGACACTTGCAGAAAGCTTCCCTCCAGCAACCAAAAACCAAGCCAGAAGAAATCAAAGTCAAAAGAAAGACAAAAAAGACATTAAATTATTACAAAAAAGAACAAAAAGAGAGATTATTGAACCCATAAATAAAAACAGAATGCTATTTAAACAAACAAACAAAAAAAAAAAACTAAACCCAGAAAACAAGAAACAGTCACTTCAGAAACAAAATTGTGGTGGCTTTGATAGCCATCTTCCAAATAAAGAGCCCAAAAAACCCTGCTTCCCAACATCCACGCCCTTGTCTGTTCCCTTCCTGCATGGCAACTGCAGAGATCCTGTGACTTCTTCCATCAACAGAATGGAGCAGAAGTGATTGGTGGTGGTTTTCAGCCTAAGCCTTAGGAATATCTGGCAACTTCTGATTTTCTGTAATCTTGTTGCCATCTGGGCAAGACTCCAGATAGAGCAAAGCTGAGTTAGATATTCCACCCTGCTCTTCCCACTGACTGACAGCATATACAATGTCCACGCAAGAGGCACATGAGCCCCAGCCAACGCATTGAGTCACGAAAAATCATAAAATGGTTACTGTTTTAATCCACTGAGTTACAAATTGTATGTTATCCAGCAACTGGTGACTAAAATTAAAAATCAATTAATCAAAGTTCAGCAGTGCCAACACTGAAAGCTAGAAGACAGTAAAGGAATAGCTTGAAAAGCTATTATTCAATCTGGACTATTTCAATCTATAATTTTATACAGTTAAATTAGCAATCAAATGGAAAGTAACAATAAAGATTTCAGATATACATGGTCTCAAAAAATTTGCATTCTTTGCAACCCTCTTGAAGAAGCTATTAACAAATGTGATCCAGTGAACTGAAGTATTAAAGCAGAACTTCTCACCCAGGAGCCAATTTTGCTCTCCAGGAAAGTTAGTAAACATCTGGGGTCATTTTGGTTTGTCACCGGGGACAGTGGTGCTAATGGCATCTAGTGATTTGAGGCTGAGGATGCTTCAAGATACTGCAGTGCAGATAATTCCACAACAAAGAATTATCTGGCCCAAAAATGTCAACAATGAAGAGCCTGAGAAATCCTAGATAAAACCAAGGAAGAAGATAAATTGAGCAGGGAAACTTTCAACAAGGTAGATTTGCAAAGAAAAGCCTCAGTATTACAGGCTTAAAAAACAACAACCCAAACTTGAAAAGGAAGAAGATGATGGAACTTGAATGATGTCTGTTTACCTGACTACATGAAAATAATATTGGGAGAGAAATTTGCACTTCTTTTGAAGAGTGGAAGTGTTTGGTGATACAGTCTTTAAAAAGTAAGCAAAAAATTTAAAATAAGGCAAATATTAACTTCAGTTAAAAGGAAAAGTAGTTCAAAACAGGACATATAATTATCATATTCTCTTGGCTAAGCAAGTGGGTCTTAAATATTAATGATATAACCAATCCGCACATGGTGGTGCATGCTGTAATCCCAGTGCTCTTGGAGGCTGAAGTAGAAGGATCACAAATTTGTACCCAGCCTGAGCTACTTAGTGCCTTAGAGAAGCCCTGCCTCATAAATTAAAATAAAATACAAAACAATATAGGCTGGTGGTAAGATCTTAATTCAACCCCAGTACTACCAAAGGAATCATAAGCAAGTATGTATGTGGCTAGTACAGCACAGCTCTAAATGTTTTGTCTGTATTAGCTCACTTAAACTTCACAAAAGTTTTGTAAAGTAACTACTATTATTATCCCCCAGGAAAGTCATGGAGACATTGATTGACCCAAGAATACCCAGCTAAATGTTATAGAAGCAGGATTTGAACACAGGAGGTTGGTTCCAGAATTCAAGCATTTTCCTACAATCTTAGGCTAGTTTCTGATTTAAAACCAAAAAAATGATGCTCATCTGATAGGAACATGTGCACCCAGATAAGCAGTTATTAAATGTTAGGATTACCCTCCCCTGGAGCCAGGGTGTGAATGTGCTAAACCTTTATTTTCTATAATGTACAGCAATGCTTCATTTCACAAACAGTTCTATTTCCAAACAATTCAGTTTGCACTTTTGTTAAAAGTGTTCTGCAAAATTTTGTTTCCATTTGCAAACTCCACATCGGGTGACAAACATGACCACAGCTGTTTTCCCCACACAAACACAAACACAGCCATCTTCCCCCCAAACTGTAAGCAAATTAATTTCATATACTGAGGTATCACTATATATATATATATATATATATATATATATATATATATTCACATATCTACATGGATATATAATTGAAATATATAAAACAAATATATAACAGAACAAACATACTGTTCTGAAATATGGAGAAAAATACCAGCCTAAACCGCTAGAAGAGATTAAAGTGGTTGTCCCTGATGGGTGGAACCCAGGCCTGGAGAGTTACAAATCAGAGAAGAGCTTGGTTATTATAAATCTTGTAGTATTATTTGCCTTTGAAATAATACACTGTATATGCATGTACTACTTTGATAAAAATAAACGTTACCATTCCAATAAACTCTTACTGGTTTAAGATTGTTGAGGCTTATCCCGGGTTACCACAATGATGGTGGTCTTCCAGGTTAAGAGCCAGGGCGATTGGAATATTTAGTCTCAGGAAATGACCTCGATTGACTTTTCAAATGTAAAGCAGGGAAAACCATTTACAGGAAAGACACTTGAGCCATCTAAGACTGAAAAGAATCCATCTCATCCCAGAAGCATCCACCAGCCCCTGGTGTGACTCGACAGAACTCAAGTGCAGAGGACCGTGGAGATCTTGGGTGGGAAGGAGTCCCCCCTGATGGAGATAGAGGACTAATAAACTCCATCCCAAGACACAATAGATGGAGGAAAATTGTATAGAAGAAGAAAGATGGTAGGGCCGGGAGTTTGGCTCAGTGCCTTAAGCACCTGCCCTGGCAGGCGCGAGGTTGTGAGTTCAATCCCCGGTGCCGCAAAAAAAAAAGAAAGATGGTGCAAGAAAATCAGGCTGAATTTCAAGACTAAATACAAATATTGAGATTATTTTTTGAAATTATTAAAACTTACCCAACTTTTTTTTTTTTTTTTTTTTTTTTGAGACAGCGTCTTACTACATAGTTCTGGCTGGCCTTGAACTCACAACAATTCTGCCTCGACTTCCTGAGTGCTGGGACTACAGGAGTGCACCACTATGCACAGCCTTATTGAATTATTTTTAGACTCCTTAGCAATTTGCTTACTTTTCAGTATTTTGTATGTTGAATTGCCCTGTGCTACAGTTTGGACGCAGATGCAGAGTGTCCCCCAAACCCTCACGTGTCAAAGCCTTGGTTGCCGACCTGTTGCTGCATCGGGAAGCAGAAATGTTAGGAGGTGGAGCTTAGTGGAAGGGGCATGAGCTTGAAGGTAACACCAAGA
>RJWM01038744.1:0-16564 GCA_004363535.1 Dasyprocta punctata | reverse complement strand
AGACATTAATAAAAAAGCACATATATTCTATATCACATTAAAAAAGTTTTACAACTTTATTGCAATGCCATTGATATCCTTTATAATCTGATATATTTTATGCATTTTAAAACATTATTGGGAGGTAAGATTCATATGCTTTACTAGATTGCTGATAAGAAACACAGAAGTAGAAAGATTCAGAACTCCTTCATCTGACGAAAGTCCTGCAGCACCCATCTCTGCAAACCCCTATGCCCTGGATTTTCTTTTGCTACTTCCTTCCATTGCTTGGTTGGTTCTCCAATAAGAAACTGCCACAGCAGGATGAATCTGCTAGGAACTGATCAGGGGAAATGCCTCTAAGAGAAGAAGATAGTCTGGGCTGTGAGAGTTGCAAGGGACAAAGAGAAGGAAGGAAAGTTGGGAGGAAGCATCCTAGACCACCATGTAATCAGGGAAAGTTCAGCAAGACCACCGGGTTATTCTTGAACTAAAGTCAGCCCACAGAGTATCTCCCAGGAACATGCCTGCCCTCAGATCTCTGCTGAGCTCCATCTTTGGCTTGAAGCATTAGAGCAGGAACTGATGGTTTCAGAGAGAAGCAGGGAGGCCTTGATAAATTTCACTCCCTGTAGCTGGTTTCACAGAAGCATTCTCACCACCTCCACAGTTGCCCATCTGGGAAAAAGGACAGAGTACTCCTCCCCTGACCCTGCTGCAGGGGTCCTGTCCAGGGCTGTAGGTGGCATGGAGAATTGACCATTTCCTAACTGCTAGGCCTTACGAAAATTACTTAATGTTCCCCATCTCCTTATCTGTAAAATGGAGGTGATAAAATTCCCTATCTTATGAAAGTACTGTGAGGATTAATCAAAATTTGCAAAAGCAATGTTCACGTAGGACCTGGAACATAGGTGGCTCTCAATAATTGGCAGATATTATTATGGACATTTTAGTTATTAATTATTATCATTTCTCTTTCTCAAAAGGAAGGCCCTGGGGAAGTGGGGCTATAGGAGGTTGAGGATGGGGCTGAGGAGGTCAGTGCTTCCCTGAGCTGGGACAGCAGGGGACTCACTTCCCCACATGCCTTTGAGGCAGGGGTCTTCCCCTAGCTAATAACAGTTCCTTTGACTGCTGACTCACAGCCAACTTCCTCTCATACAAACAGGAAAACACAGCCGGCCAGCACCCCCGCCCAACCCCACACACGGCTAAACACCGGCCCTGAGCTGAGGGGGAAGTGCCTGGGCCCTAGGGGACGGGCTCCTGCAGATGAAATGGGGGAGGGCAGGGTAGTCTTCTCTCCTCAGCTTCCCTACCCCAGCGACTTGTGTGTGTGAAGGCGGCTTGCTCAGTCATTGTTTGCCTTATCCCCCAAAACTTTGGTTTGGAAGTTCGCAAGTGGGGCACTCTTTGGTCTTCATCTCTTGGAAAGACTAGGGCCCTTGGGGGAGCAGAAGCAGCTGAGCAACCTCTGTGCCGGTTCATCCAGAGCCAGATCTCAGGGTTGCAGAAAGAGGAGGGGGCCTCCACTCGGAACGCTGTGCCTGTCTATGACTTCTGAATGTCCAGTTTCCACTCCCCATCTAACTGGATGCCAGGGTCCAGCCACCCTGCTGGACGCGGAGGAGTCGCTCCATCTTGCAGATGAGGAGACATGACCAGACCCCTTCCCCTCCGCTGCGGTGGGGCCGGAGGGGTTGCGAAGAACCACCTCTGTCCCGGGGTCCCTCTCCCTAAAGCTGTCCCAGCTCCCGACTGTGTTCTGCTCCTTTTCTAGCTCGAGAGAGGGCAGAGTCTGGCAGCCCTGAGATAAGCGCGGCGGTTGGGTAAGGAGCCCTAACCACCTGAAGGTCGCGCTTGCACAAGGAGTGGCCGGACGGCCCGGGAACTGCCGGCGGGGTGGGGCCGCGCTGTCCAGGGAGGGGGCGGGGGCGGGGCCGGCGCGGCCGGACAGGGACTCGGGCGCGCGGCAGGCACCGGGAGCACCGCGGCCGCGCAGCGAGGTGAGGACCCCCGCGCCCTCGGGCCCCTGCCCCCCGAACTCTACCCCATCACCCCCTCCAGGGCCTCCGTGGGCGCCCGGCGCCCTTCCGCGTGGGCGGCCTCCCTCTCCCCCTGTCCCCTTCCTCGGCGCGACCAGCCCTTCTCTCTTGTCTTTGCCCCCTCCCTCCCTGCCCCCTCCCTCGCCGCAGCCTGGGCTGCCCCGCCCGTCCCCGCCACACACCACCCCCTCCAGTCCCGCCAGCACCTCAGGCTCGGAGGAGGGAAACTGAGCCCTGACTCAGGCCGAAGCTCAGCACCCTGGCTCTGACTTGGAGATAGGGCCCAGCCAGAGATAGAGAGAGCAAGGGCGGCCAGAACTGATGCTGGGACAATCAGGGACCAGTAGGAGTGCAACGAGGACAGAAAGCAATTGGGAGAGAGCAGTGCAGGCAGAGGCAGAGCCACAAACCCAGGGTCAGAGGTGGGCAGGGACACAGAGGGAGACTTCAGACCTAGAGTCGAACCTTGGGGCCACCACGGAGAGCAGAATAAGGTGGGACAAGGAGAGGGACAAAGACAGATTTAGAGGCAGAAATGAAGATAGAATGGGATAGGGACAGGGAGAGGGCAGAGGTAAAACTCAGGGGAGACAGAGGTAGGTCAAAGGGAGACAGAGGTAGGTCAAGGGAATAAACCAGGCCGGCCCAGTGGGACAGAATCTTAGAGACCTGAGCCCAAGAGCACAGGCACGGAAAAGGCAAACTGATAAAAGGAAGGCACAGGGAGCGCGGGTTGTGTGTGGGGTGCACACACACATGCAAACATAGCTGGGTGGGTGGAGAATGGAGAAAAACCCTGGTCTGCCCCCCGGCGTCTGATCCCTCATCTCTCTGGTCCAATTCCCCACCCACCTCTATTCCCTAATTAGCTCCCGTTTAGACCCAGACCCCACGCACTGGGACTGATTAGGGCTCTCTGGGCAGCTTGGCCAAAGCAGGCAGGATGTGGGGGTGGCCAGGCTAAAGGGACAGGAAGGAAGTCTGAGAAGAGACAATAGGTGGAAGGGGAGGAGGAACTGGGAACAACCAGGATTGGGATGTCCAGCCTGGACCTCGGCTCTGGAAACCAGTGGGAGTGGTGTCTTTACTCCTTCCCCTACACAGCCTGCCCCTCTCCCCACCTTATGCTACATCAATGGCCCTGCCTCCCCACTTTCTCACCCCTCCTTGCTCAGCAGGGTTCTAGCACCTCATCCCAAGCTTACTCAGTTGAATATGCAGTAGGCAGGGGCAGAGTTTTGACCCAGACCCAGGGAGGGCAAACACTTGGGGGCCAAGAGTAGCACCACTTGCTGTGAACCTTGAGCAAGCCCCTTCCCCCTCCCTGGGCTTCAGTTTCCTCAGCTACACAAAAGGACTGTCTTGTAAGGAGAAATTTCTTTCTAATACTCTAGGAAAGCTCTGCCTCTAGATCACAGGCCTTTATGCATTTTCTTTGGAGGAATACTGGAGGCTGGTACACTCTGTCCAGGCCTCAGACTTTGTGACAGGGAGGGAAAATCTCAGCCTGAGCCCTCCCTTCCCCCTGCCCCTCCCCCAGCAATGGCCTGAGCGCCCATGGCTGCCCCTCAGGACCTGGCTGCCCCTCAGGACCTGGACATCACTGTGTGGTTGGCCAAGGTACATCTGGAGCAATATGCAGACACGTTCCGGCAGCATGGCCTGGCTACAGCAGGTGCAGCCCGAGGCCTGGGCCACGAGGAGCTGAGGCAGTTGGGCATCAGCGCCACAGGGCACCGGAAACGCATTCTGCGCCTGCTGCAGGCGGGCACTGTGGAGGACTCCCTGGATCTGAAGTCGGATAGTACCATGGAACCATCCCCCACTCCAGACCCCCAACTCCAGCCCTCCAAGCCCATACCTAAGCCCAGGACAGTGTTTAGTGGGCTCAGTGGTCCTGCTACCCCACAGAGGCCTGGGCCAAGCCAAACCTTCTGGGCACCAGAAGTGTCCAGAAGCTCAAAGTCCAGCTCCAGTTCGCCTCCTCTTCCCACACCCTCCTCTGAGCAGCTGTCAGCCTCAAGTACCATAGAGATGATGCCCAATGCCATCTACTTTGGCCTGGATTTAAGAGGCGGGGCACAGGCAGCTCAGGACAAGTGAGTAGGGTTGGTTTCCTAGGGATCTGATGCTGGGTTGGAAGCATGGGTTGGGGGAGGAGGGCGTGAGGGGAGTTCTTACTCCTCCTTGAGTAACCAATACACCTTCCTCTTCAGGGGTTCAGACAGCTCCCAGACAGCTGCTCCTACCCCTGCCCCCACCCCTACCCCCAGGCCCACAACAGGCACAGGTATGTGGGTTATCCTGGGCTCAGAGAGGGATCACGCCTGCCATGACTTCAGGCCTGATCTCTTCTTTCTTCCCTCTTTGCCCTCTGCCCCTGCCAGTGCATATCATGGATCCTGGTTGCCTGTACTATGGTGTTCAGCCCGTGGGGGGCTCAGGCACCCCTGACAGAAGAGAGGGCAGAGGTGTCTCCCAGGACAGGGCTGAACACAGGTGAGTGCTCAGTAGGGCTGTGATGGGAGCACAACGGGAAGCTGGAGGAGCAGTTGAGTTGGCAGTGACCATGTGTACAAATCATTGAATATGCACTGAGTGTCCACTGTGTGCCAGCCAAGCCCTGAAGGTACAGGATGACTATAACAGACCCAGTGCCTCCCCCCCAGGCAGGCTGTGACCAGTGGGGCAGGCAGGACACAGAACAAGTAGACAGCAAATACATACATAATTGAAAACTACAAGAACTTTTCCTTCTTTCATTCAGCACATACTTGCTGAGCAACTGTTTCATGCCAGATATTGATGCTTAGGATAGATCTGTATACATAGCAATCCCTGCCCTTGTTGGGGAGATAGTTAATAGACATAATAGGTTATATAGGATATTATACTGTGTTAAGTGATGTAGGTACTATGGAAAAATTAAGAGCAGGGTAGAGGAGCTGAGGGACAAAGTGAGGAAACTGCAGTTTCTCATTAAGGGTTATTGGAACATTAAGAAGGTGATATTTGAGCAAAAACTTGAAAGAGTTGAAGGAGTTAGTCATGCAGATTTTTAGGGAAAAACTATCCCAGGCAGGGAGAGTGGTCTGAATAGAGGACTCAAGGAGGGCCGGTGTGTGGGGGTGGGGGGAGGCACACAGGAAGCAGCAGCCTGGCTGGGACAGATGGGTGGGCTGAGGGGAGTGGGAGAGATAATGTCAGAGGGGTAAATGGCCCCCTTGGGTTGTGCCATACTGGGACTTTCACTTGTACTCTAAATGAAATGGGGAGCCCTTAGAGGGTCTTTGACTTGAAAGTCTCCCTCTGGTTGTTGTGTTGGGAAGGGTGTGGGGGAGGGGCCAGAGAGACGGGTGAGGAGGTCCTACAGTAACCTAGGTGAGAGATCTCAGAGTATGGTGATGCGAGTGGAGATGGTGAGAAGTGGCTATATTTTGAGGGTAAAGTGTTAAATTAACTTGGGGCTGAGAAGGAAGCAGAGTTGAGAATGACTTGGAGAGGTTGGGCCCATGCTGTCCTATATGGCAGCCACTAACCACGAGTCACTTCTGAGAGCATGAAATGTGGTCAGTTTGTATTGAGATGGGCTGTATATGCAAAACCAGATTCTGAATACTTAGTAACAACAGCAATAAAAATACTGGATAAGTATAATAGATACAGATATAAATGATCCTGGTAACTTTTATGTTGATTACATGCAAAAGTGTGGATGTTTTAGATATATTGGGTTAAATAAAATTTCCTATTAAAATTAATTGCACCTGTTTATTTTAATTTTTTTAGTGTCACTACTAGAAAGTTTAAAATTACATATTGGTTTACACTGATTTCTATTGGACAGCACTGTTTTGAACAACTGAAAGTTCACAGAGTTGCCATGGTCTGAAACAAGGAAGATTGTGCATGAAGTAGGTGGGAGGTGGGGGTTAGATCAGGAGTTCTTTTGAACATGTTGATTTGGAGGTGTGTATTAAACATCCAGGAAGAACTGATCAGTAGACCATTGGCTATACCAGTTGAGAGTTTGGGGGTCAGGTCTAAGCTGGAGCATTTGAATGGGTGTACCTCACTAGGAATGAGTACAGGCTGAGGCAAGAACCAAGATCAGAGCCCTGATAACTTCTCATATGGAGAGGTTAGGGAGAAGAGGAAGAATCAGTAAAAGGGACCGAGAAAAAAAGAAGAGGCTAATGAAAGAAAAAGAAAACCAGGAGAATGTGACATCGCAAGAGCTAAAGGAAGAAAGTGCAAAAGGAGGAAGGACAGACCAGATGTGCTGCATGCTGCCCTCAGGGGAATAACTGGCTTCTGGAACTGGTAGTATGGAAGTCACTGGGGACCTTGACAAGGGCAGTCTTGGAGTACTGGGAGTGAAAGCCTGGTCAGAGTGAGTTTCCAAGAGAATGAAAGGAGAGAAGTTAGAAATGCATGGAGAACATTGTTGAGTTTTTCTGCAGAGAGTTGGAATGATTGTTGATAGAGGAAGTGAAGCCAAGCAGATTTTTTTATAGGCTGTAAAGTCACGTACGTTTACAAGTGAATGAGGATGATCTGGTGGAGAGGGACAATTAGCTATGTAGGGAGAGAAACAAGGTCTGGAGTGATGTCTTTGTTGGTGTGAGAAGTAGGAGTAGTAAGTGCACAGCGGAGAGTCTCACTTTAGGAAGAGGTGTTTATCACCATCACAGGAGGAAGGCAGAGTACGTGCATGAAACTGGGTAGACGTGGCGCTGGGAACCTGTGGGGGTTCTTGTCTGATTGCTTCAACTTCTCAGTGAATTCAGAAACAAATCAGATAGAGGTGTGGTTCTCAACCTTGGCTGTTCCAGAGCCTGGGGAACTTTTAAAACCACAGGAGCCTGGGCCCCACTCCCAGAGATTGAAATTTAAGTGTCTGTTATGAAGCCCATGTACTGCTGTTTTTAGAAGTTTAAGTGTTGCTGTGCTATTGAGGTTGAGAACCACTGAAATAACAGAAGAATCTATTCAGGGAGGTTAAGGAAATCCTCTCTAAGAAGATGACATAAACAGAGACCTGAATGATGAGAAAAAATGGCACAGGGAAGCAGGGAAGGAAGTGTGCTAGAGGCAGAGGGAACAGAATGGGCAGACTGAAGAAGGAAGAAAAATGAGATGGGGCTGCCGTAAGCAAGGGTGAGGATGTTACAACAGGAGGTCAGGGAGTAGCTGTGAGTCTCACTGTGAAGTCCTTGCAGCCCGTAGTAAGGAATGTAGGTTTAGCTAAGTGTGAATGGAATGTTTTTGAAGGGCTGCATGCAGGACAGTTAAATGATCTTACTTGCATTTTTAAACGAGCATTAGTGGCTGTAGGACAATGAATTGTGGAAAGGAGGACAAGAATGAAAGCAGGTGACCAGTTAGGCAATTTGTATCTCCCAGCGAGAGTTTATGGAAGCTTGGTCCAAGGAGAGAAGGTCAAGAACTTCTCGGAGAAAGAAAGAATAAGACAGGTTCATTAGCTATGAGCGGCTATGGCAGGAAGCCATCTACTGAGTCTTTCTCTGGTTTTTCCACTCAAGTAATGCTAAGGTCAGAAAAGACGAACTAAAATTTCCCCATTAAAATTCAAGTTCAAGCAAACAAACTCCAAGTATGCTCCAGGAAGAAGCTCCGTGATAATCTTTTGGGCTCCCAACCCTTCTATTCCCTATTTGAAAAGCAGATCTTGTACCTGCTGGGCAGTCTAATGGTATATGGGTGGGGAAGAGAAATTAGAAAGATGTGTCCAGGATACTGGGTCTAATCTGTGTCTGTCCGTGTCCTGGCTCCCACAAGGCTCAGCAGGCAGGATCTGGAGGCACGAGAAGATGCTGGCTATGCCAGCCTTGAGCTACCTGGGGACTCCATCCTCTCACTACCCACCCTGGACACAGAGGAGACCAGTGATGACCTCATTTCACCCTATGCCAGCTTCTCCTCTACTGCAGACCGCCCCATGCCCCTGCTCAGTGGCTGGCTAGACAAACTCTCGCCTCAGGGGTGAGGCTGCTGGGAATGGAAGGAGGAAGAGGGAGGCTGAGAGATGGGGAGCAGCAGGTCCCAGGTGCTTCCAGGCCTTGTGATCTCCCCACCCCATGCAACCCCAAGCACTAACTGATCTTAGCTTTTTCCTTTTTCAGAAACTATGTCTTCCAGAGACGCTTTGTGCAGTTCAATGGAAGGAGTCTGATGTACTTTGGCAATGACAAGGTGGGGGACTGGAGACTAGAAAGCAGGAGAGGGAGGTCTGAGAAAGGTTCAGGACTGGAAGGATGAAAGCCCATGGTAGAGGGATGGCCACCACCTGCCTGTTGTCATATTCAAGGTATCTGGCTTAGCACCTGTAACAATTGCTTGTGGATTGAGTTCAAATCTCATGAAAGCTGGTGGTGGACCTAGGACTCAGTGCACAGGGCTCAGTTCCTGTTCCCCGAGGTCATGTGCTCTTTCTCCAGGACCCCTTCCCCAAGGGTGTGATCCCCCTGACTGCCATTGAGATGACCCGCAGCAGCAAGGACAATAAGTTCCAGGTCATCACGGTCCAGAGGGTGTTCGTGTTCCGCACAGAGAGCGAGGGTGAGTCAGGGCAGCTGGGGCTCACTGAGTCAAGGCAGGTGGGCGCAATGCTGTGAGAGCGCACTGCTCACTGACCTGCTTCCTGTCCCCCACCAGCTCAGCGGGACATGTGGTGCTCTACGCTGCAATCCTGCTTGAAGGAGCAGCGCCTCCTGGGCCACCCCCGACCTCCCCATCCACCCCGACCCCTCCGTACCGGCATGCTGGAGCTACGTGGACACAAGGCTAAGGTGTTTGCTGCCTTAAGCCCTGGGGAGCTGGCCCTATACAAGAGTGAACAGGTGAGGAGGACAGGGGAAAGCTGGGGAGCCTGGCCTGGCCTATTCTGGCACTTCACAGTGCGTACCTCTGACTCCACCAGGCCTTTTCTCTGGGTATTGGGATCTGCTTCATTGAACTGCAAGGCTGCAGTGTCCGGGAGACTAAGAGCCGAAGCTTTGACCTGCTCACACCCCATCGCTGCTTCAGGTGGGGCCTGGACTGATGGGAGGCAAGGCGGGGAGAGGGACAAGGGTGCAGGGGACTGGAGGCCACTTCAGCAGGTTGTCAGTGGACAGGCACTGAGGGGAGTCCAGTGGGCAGGGTCAAGATGTCAAGAGCGTCTGGGCTGGCCCAGATGTGGCCTTTGGCAGCTTCTGCAAGAATGGTCACAGGGATGGGACATGGGGGGAGGTCCATGCCCACGGACTGGCTGTCCACCCCTCAGCTTCACAGCAGAGTCTGGGGGGGCTCGGCAGAGCTGGGCGACCGCTCTGCAGGAAGCAGTAACCGAGACCCTGTCTGACTACGAGGTGGCTGAGAAGATCTGGTCAAATCGGGCAAACCGGCACTGTGCAGACTGTGGGGCCTCCCGCCCAGACTGGGCTGCTGTCAACCTGGGGGTGGTCATCTGCAAGCAGTGTGCAGGTGAGGGCCAGAGTCTCAAGCCCAAATGGGGACAGGGAGGAGACTTGGGCCAGGAAGGTTCCGGGTACCAATGTTGCATGTCCGTTGCCTGCTAACAGGTCAGCACCGGGCCCTGGGTTCTGGGATCTCCAAGGTACAGAGCCTGAAGCTGGACACGAGTGTCTGGAGTAATGAGATAGTGCAGGTGAGGAAGAAGGGGAGCATCCAGGAGAAGGCGAGCTGGGTGTGGTAGTGCACACCTGTAACCCCAGCGCTCTGAGAGACTGAGGCAGAAGAATCATAATTTAAGCCTAGCCTGGACAATTTCGTAATTTAGCAAGAATCTGTTGCAGAATTAAGAACATTTTTTTCTTTTTTAAAAAAGGGTTGGGGGTATAACTCAGTGTGAAGGCCTGAGTTCAATCAAATATTGAAAAGAAAAAGGAAATAAAAGGTGGGGGTGCAGCTTAGGGGCAGAATTGGTATTGGGATGTCTGGAAATCTTTGAGCTCTGGTCACTTATCTCCGCCCTTTGTTATCCTACAGTTGTTCATTGTCCTGGGCAATGATCGTGCCAACCGCTTCTGGGCAGGGGCCCTACCCCCAGGTGAGGGGCTGCATCCAGATTCAACCCCTGGCTCCCGGGGAGAATTCATCTCCCGCAAGTACCGGCTGGGTCTCTTCCGGAAGCCCCACTCTCAGTATCCAGATCATAGCCAGCTTCTCCAGGTAGGAGAGACAGTTTGGGGATGATGGAGGGAGGGGCACGCAGTCTCTAAATTGGAATGGGTAGTGGGAGCAGGTTTTGGTGATCAGAGGACTGTTCAGAGCTCTCCAGCTGGGCTTGGGGCTGACAGAGGCGCTTCCTTCCCTGCAGGCACTGTGTGCAGCTGTGGCAGGACCCAACCTGCTGAAGACCATGACCCAGCTCCTCTATGTGGAGGCCTCTGAGGTCGAGGAGCCCTGGTCCCCCTCAGCCCTTGATGGTAGTAGCTTGCCTAGCCTTCCACCCCCAGGTCATTCCCTGGTGCCTCCTCTCTCTCCCCGCCTAGATTCTCTGCCCTAATCCTTGCTTTGGTTTTTCCAGGGGGCCCCAGTTAACCCATTGCCCATTGGTCCAGGTAGTTCAACATGTTTCCCAACCCCTCAGATCCTCTAGGGCCTATTTCCCAAGGTCACAAGACAACTGTGAGGTCTTAGGTGATCAGGGTGTTAGGATGTACCAGGTGCTAGTTCTGTTCCCCTCCTGACACAGTTGACCCATAGATCAGGTCTCATCTACCTGAGGACAGTCTGATTGCCCACAGGAATGGTCACCTTAATGATGCTGGTCTCCATTGGGCAGGTCTTGGTCCTATGCAGGATGCCCCATGCTCTGAGGTCTCCACCCAGAATTGCCTGGCTTGACTGGCTGGTGGGGAGGGATAGTGGACAAGTGCCAGGCTAGAAGTTTCCTGTCTCCTCACCCGCTGCCACCCTTTCCAAATCTGGGTAGTGAGGGTACTAGTCCCACTAGGTTTTACTTGGCCATGCTGCCTGTGGAGTTGGGACGAGGGTCTTCTTTCATTGGATTCCCACTGCACTGACCTCACCCACCCTCCTGTTCCCCTTGCAGACCCTGGTGTGTACAATGAGGTGGTGGTGCCTGCCACTTACAGCAGCTTCCTGTACTGCGGTGCCATCAGCAACAAGGCCGGACCCCCACCCCCTCGGAGGGGCCGAGATGGTGAGAGATTGCCAAGGGATGGGAGGAGGTGGGAAGAAAGCGGGATAGGCGTGTACTGTACAGCACCAGGGACGACAGGGCCAGGGCGGGAAAGTGGAGCCGTGTGCCGAAGTGTTCTGGTGCGCCAGAGGTGGGAGAGCGACCATGCCAGTTGGCAGCATTGAATGATAGTTCCAAGCCTTTTCTCTGAGGTCAGACCATCTGGGGCAGATCCCAGGTCTGCTCCTTACCTACGTTACGTGGACAAGCTACTCAAACTGATCCTCTGCTTCCCTACCTGCAAAATAGGACTGAATATAATACCCCTCTCACAGGATCAGTGGTATAGAATGAGGATCTGATAAGGTGGAATGTGACAGTGGGCGCATAGGTTAGCTGTCCCCTCGACCATTTCTCTTTCACTTAGCTCCTCCTCGGCTGTGGTGCGTTTTGGGAGCAGCCCTGGAAATGTTTGCATCAGAAAGCAGCCCTGAACCCCTCAGCCTCATCCAACCCCAGGATGTTGTC
The DNA here is from genome assembly GCA_004363535.1 of Dasyprocta punctata. Classification (NCBI taxonomy): domain Eukaryota; kingdom Metazoa; phylum Chordata; class Mammalia; order Rodentia; family Dasyproctidae; genus Dasyprocta; species Dasyprocta punctata. Next base: position 4,834 of record RJWM01038744.1, on the reverse strand, counting down.
TGTCTGGGTGTGAGCCCCCCACCCATCGACCCAAGCGACCTTGACAGGTAACAGCCTTTCGTGCTCTTCCCAGTCCCTAGCCTGACAGCTGCCCCGTGGACCCTCATTCTTCTCTTCTGCCTTCCTCGCCTTCTCTGCAGGTTCCCTTTTTCCTTTGAGCTCATCCTCACTGGAGGGAGGATCCAACATTTTTGCACAGAGGGAGCTGATAGCCTGGAGGCCTGGATCAGTGCTGTGGGCAAGGTGAGGTAGCTGAGACTCCTACCAACAGCCCGTGGATTAGCTGTCCCCACCTGCCCCTGCCCTGCTGCTCGTATTCCTACAGCCACTCTCACCACTTCCCCTAACAAACAGTCGAAATTGAGCATTTATTTTATGCCAGGCCCTATGTTAAATGCTGCCCACTTAATATCTCATTTAATTTCTACAGCAACCCTTAGAGATATTGTTAATATTTTATACATAAAAAAAAAATAAGTGTTAGAGGTTATGCAGTCACTTAGTCAAAGTCAAAGAGCTAGGAGTAGCAGAACACAGAGCTGAAAGCCAAGCCTCCGTCTCCGAAGTTCATGCGCATTTCTCACTGTGCCCCAACCTCTTCCCAGAGAGAAGCTGCCCTGGACATGTTACCTTACCTCTGCCCTCCAGTTCTGCAGCAAACCCTGACCCAAACTACTTTTCCTGTGCCCCAGCTTTTCTCTTCCTAGACAAGCCAATCTCTTTATCCTGGACTCAATTCTCAGAATTCAAGGCTCAGGCTCCAGAGTCAGACATCCTGGGATTTGAGTCCTACGACTCTCTGGTGTGGGAGTTTTTCATGTCTGCAGAGTGGGTGTAAAAGGCTCAGCCCCTACAGATGAGGATTAAGTGACATGTGAGGCCCTCACACAGCAAGTCCTCCACACGTGGGTGTTGAAATAATAATAGTGGTGGTGATGATGATGGTGACGACAATGTCTCCCAACCTAAAATGGCTTTTCCTTAATTTCTGTTCTGCCTTCAACTTTTCACCCTGGTATCTTCCTTCCCTGTCTGACAGCTTCTAAGAAAGTCGTGTGCAGCCCGCAGTTGCTCCTTAACCCATTAATCTACCTTCCTCTGCCTGGACTCTCTGAGCTGTGACCCTGCATGCAGCTCACCAGGGACTTTCTTATGTCCTAAGCCTAAGGTTCACCTTCTGGCCTCTCCAGGCCACCTCTGTAGCTGCTGACACTCTTCTGTAGGAAGTGTCCAACTCTTCTGGCTCCCAACCCTACCCTGCCAGCCCTCCTGACTCCTCACACTAACAGTCTCCATGTCCCTTGAGGACTCTCTCATGGCCTCCTCAGCCAGGTCTGAGTCTCCTCTTACCTGACCTACATGTCCCAGAAGTCTAGCTCATCTTTTAAAACAGGGCTGTCCCAATATGTAATGTGAAGACTGTCACACCATACTGGTCCCCAGACTATTTGTCATGGTCTATGACAGGAAAAGCAAGAATTCGAGAGCAAGCATCTCAAATGTTTTATCGCAGTTTGGCAGAGTAATTTCATGTGTTGAATCTAATTATACAAGTTAAAGGCTTACATGTCTTTGTTCTTTTCATCTCAATTTTTTTGGCAATTCATTTTTATTGTTTTTAACAAAAGTATTGGTTAGTGACAGCTTGGAATTTAAAAAAAAAAAGAAGAAGAAGAAGAAGAAGAAGAAGAAATGGCCCTAAGGGCCGGGGATTTAGCTCAGTGGCATAAGCACCTGCCTGACAGGTGTGAGGCTGTGAGTTCGATCCCCGGTACTGAAAAAAAAAAAAAAAGTGTTGAAAAAGGCCCTTAATAGCCGGGCGTGGTGGCGCACGCCTTTAATCCCAGCACTCGGGAGGCTGAGGTAGGTGGAGCGTTGTGAGTTCAAGGCCTGCTTGGGCTACAACGAGCGCAAGGCTGGCCTGAGCTACATAGTGCGACCCTGCCTCAAAAAACCAGGGCCGGGAGTTTGGCTCAGTGGCTTAAGCGCCTGCCCTGGCACGCGTGAGGCTGTGAGTTCGATCCCCGGTGCCGCAAAAAAAAAAAAAAAAGAAAGAAAAAGGCCCTGGTCCTTTATCACAGGTAGTCTGGGAAGCACTGCTCTAAGTGAGCCTCAAATACCCCTTGCTCCATGGGGAGCAAGTCCCCTGGGGAGATGGGATTGTCCAGGGCATTGTCACTTCAGTCAGAGCATTTTGGTCACTTGTTCTTTCTTATCCCTGCACCTCAGTTAAAGGCGCAGGGATACCACATAGGGGACTTCTCCGTGTTGGCTGGAGTGAATTAAACCAAATTTTTCCCCCATCTTTCTCTGTCCATTTCATGACTCCCCCTTTGCTCTCTCCCCATCATGTTGTCATCCTCTTTTGCTTTCCCTTCATTCACGTCTTTCTTGGCTTTTCCCCATCTGCTCATTCATTTCCGCCCCTCACCCTTGACTCCCCCCACCCTCTCCGCTCCCTGTCCTGCCCCTGTCTTCACAGTGGTTCTCCCCGCTGAGCTGTCACCAGCTGCTGGGGCCTGGGCTGCAGCGGCTGGGCCGCCTGTGGCTGCGCTCCCCCTCCCACACAGCCCTGGCCCCTGGTGACTGGCTGGCAGCGTTTGGCCTGCTTCGTGGTGACCATCTGTTTCTGTGTCCAGCACCGGGCCCTGGCCCACCAGCCTCTGAGGACATGGTGCACTTACGGCGGCTGCAGGAGATCAGTGAGCAGGGGTGGGGACAAGGCTAAAGCAGGGGTGGGAGTGGGCCTTTTTTTATTTGAGAATTGCTATAGGAAACCGTAGAATGGAGTGGCTTTAGGCACAGATTCTGAAGTTGAACTGCATACACTGAGACCCTACCTCCGTCACTTCCATGTTGTGTACACTTGGATAAGTTACTTAACTTCTCTGTGCCTTAGTTTCCTCATCTTTAAAATGGACACAATAATAAGACCTTCTTAACAGGATCACAGTGAAGTTCCAATAAGGTAATCCATATAAACACTTAATCATTAATCCCAGCACTCGGGAGGCTGAGGTAGGAGGAGCGTTGTGAGTTCGAAGCCGGCCTGGGCTACAACGCGAGCGCAAGGCCGGCCTGAGCTACACAGTGTGACCCTGCCTCAAAAAACCAGGGCTGGGAGTTTGGCTCAGCAGGCTTAAGTGCCTGCCCTGGCAGGCACGAGGTTGTGAGTTCAATCCCCAGTACCGCAAAAAAAAAAAAAAAAACAAAAACAACACTTAATCACAGAGCCTTGCAGGAAGCATCTTATAAGTACTCAATAAAGGTTATGTAAATGCTGTTGTTAGCCGGGCGTGGTGGCGCATGCCTTTAATCCCAGCACTGAGGAGGCTGAGGTAGGTGGAGCGTTGTGAGTTCGAGGCCTGCTTGGGCTACAACGCGAGTGCAAGGCTGGCCTGAACTACATAGTGCGACCCTGCCTCAAAAAACCAGGGCCGGGAGTTTGGCTCAGTGGCTTAAGTGCCTCTCTGGCAGGCGTGAGGCTGTGAGTTGGATCCCCAGTGCTGCAAAAAAAAAAAATAAAAAGCTATTGTTATTACTTGGAGTCACTTACCATTTGGGAACTGGGAGAGGGAACTGTGTATCCACACTGCTATCCTTCGCACTAAAAAAGAAAGAGGATGGAATAATGTTTTAGGACTTTGAAGACAAGAAACCTGTATTCAAGTTCTGCTTTATTATTTTATAGCAAGCAGTGTGAGGCAAGTCACATAAACTCTCTGAGCTGTAATATCACCAGTATCACTTATGTCTTGGAGATAATAGTACTTAACTCATAGGCTTTTTGTTTATTTATTTATTTATTTATTTTGCGACAGTATCTCCCTGTGTAATTCAGGCTGGCCTTGAACTCAAGAATTTGTGGCAATCCTCCTTCCTCAGCCTCCCAAGGGCTGGGATTACAGGCCTGTGCCACCATGACAGGTTTAACCTATAGGATTTAATGGAGCTCTTAGCCTTACCCCTACATACTTTAAGTACTCAATAAATAGTTGTCACTATGCTAAAGATAACAAGAATGATAATTTCCAATGATTCTCCTCCCAGGTGTGGTCTCTGCAGCTGACACTCCAGACAAAAAGGAGCATTTGGTCCTGGTGGACACCGGAAGGTAAATGTTGCTCCTACCTTTGACCCTGGACACCCCCTTTTTGGAGCTTCAGGAACCGTCTAGGTTAGATGTTGCTGCCCCCTGCTGGTGGTTTGTGAGCCTCTCAATGAGAGGACAGGAGCTGGCTCTGACACGGTTTTCTTGGGGTCCCAGGACCCTGTATCTGCAGGGAGAGGGTCGGCTGGACTTCTCAGCGTGGAACACAGCCATCAAGGGGGCTGCTGGAGGGGGAGGCACGGGGCTGCAGGAGCAGCAGATGAGCCGGGGTGACATCCCCATCATCGTGGATGCCTGTATCAGTTTTGTCACCCAGCATGGTGAGTAGCACTGATTGACAGTGAGCCACTGAGGGGAAAGGAGTGGAGAACAAGGGTGCAATGAGAGCTCGGGGAGACACCTGAAAGACTTTTGCTTCCAGATGCTAACACCAACTGGCCATCTGACTCTGTGGCAAAGTTTTTCTGAGCCTCAATTCCTTCACCTGTAAAATGAGGCTCACAGTCCTCGATTTCTAGGCTATTCATAACAGTGACATGATGCAGGTCACCTATTGGTGCAGGGCCGGGCAGGTAGTAAGGTTCAGAGGCAGCTGGTATTGGGGCCTGGATGCAGAGGGTGGGAGCTGCAAGGTGTGTGACTAGGGATGCAGAGCCCCAGCAAACAGAGAGGGGGCAGCACTGAGGCAAGAGCCTAGCTGCTCAGGCAGCAAATCCCTGAAGA
>RJWM01038743.1:0-16571 GCA_004363535.1 Dasyprocta punctata | reverse complement strand
AGCAGAGGTAAGCACAAATGACATAAGAAGACTATATACAGAAGTGATAGCAGAAAACTTCCCAAACATGGGAGAAGGAGCTGGCATTTAGATAAGTGAGACATATAGAACTCCAGATAGCCATAACCAAAATAAATCTACATCCAGACATATAATAATCAAGATCCAAAAATTCAGCCCAAGAACAGAATATTAAAAGCTGTTAGAGAAGAGAAACAGATCATCTATAAAGGAAAACCAATCAGAATCACAGCAGACTTCTCAACACAAACCATCAAATCAAGAAGAGTTGGAGTGGAGTGTTTCAAATCCTGAAAGAAAACAACTTCCAACACAGGTTGATGTACCCTGCAAAACTATCTTTCAAAATTGATGGAGAAATAAGATACTTCCATGATAAAGAACAAATGAAGAAATTCATGACCACCAAACCAATCCTACAGAGAGTGCTGAAGAATATTCTAGAGAGAGATAAAGATGTCCATGGTTCCAGGAATAGCAGCAGAGGAGGATCACCAAACAGGACAGGCACTTGAATGAAGGGGAAAAATGGAGGGCCAACAGCAGGAGGATAGCATGGCAGAAACAAACCAATGCATGCCAGTTGTAACCATTAATGTAGATGGCCTCAGTTCAGCAATAAATAGAAACACAGGGAGAGTGGGTCAAGGAACAAGATTCATTAATATATTGTATATAAGAAACACACTTAACTCTAAAGGAAATTCAGACTGAAAATCAAAAGGGAGGAAATAATTGTTCCATGTGACAGGCGACCAGAAAATAGCAAGGGTAACTTACCCATCAACCACAGAATGGGTAAGAAAGATGCCATATTTTCATACAAAGGAAAGCTACCCAGCTATAAAGTAGGATAATCTTGAGGCTCCTGTAGGTAAATGGATGCAACTGGAAGTCATGTTGATGGGCGAAACAGTTTGAACTCATACGGGTGAACACTAGCATAAAAAACAGAAGGAGTTAGTGGAATCCAAAAGCACAATAGATATGAGAAAAGTGACAGGGGAGGAAACACTAGGAGGAAAAGGTGGTAACCAAAATTTCTTATTGTCTTGTCTTGAACTCTTGTAATGTTTTCACAATTTTGTTAGGTTTGGTTCTGTTATGTCTTGTTTTGTTAGATTTTACTGTGTCTGATGGTATGGCCAGCTATTTTGAACATAATGGGATGTATTATGGTAATCTTGGTTGGTTTCCTATTACCTTGTTTTGAAGTCCTATCATGCTTTCATTCTTTTGTTTAATTGATTTTATTCTATTTTGTTTTGTTTGATTTTATTATGTGTGATGGTATAAACAGCTGTTTTGAAGAAAATGAGACATTATAGTAACCATTATTCATTTCCTGTTATCTGGTTTTGAAGTCCTGTAATGCTTTCATTCTTTTGTTTTGATTGGTTTTAGTCTGTTTTCTATTTTTTAATTTCATTGTGTATGAGGATATGGACAGCTGTTTTGAAGAGAACAAGAGACATTATGGTAGCCGTTGTTGATTTCCTATTGTCTGGTTTTGAAGTCCCATAATGCTTTCATTCTTCTGTTTTGATTGATCTTACACTATTTTGTTTTGTTTGATTGTATTGTGTGTGAAGGTATGGTCAACTATTTCAAAGAAAACAAGAGACATTATAGTAGCCACTGTTGATTTCCTGTTGTTTTCTTGTGAGGTCCTGTGTTGCTTGCATTGTTCTGTTCTGATTTGCTTTGTTCTGTTTTGTCTTGTTTTGTTTTATTCTCTTTAAAATGAAAAAAAAAATTAAAAAACAATGAAAGGAGTATTGGCCCTGGGGTGTTGTCCATGTTCAAGTGACTGGAGGGGGAGAGGTATCCCCACCCCAGTTGTGCTATCTGGGATAACAGTAACACCAATATTTGTTATAAACATTGGTGGATACAGAAATCCTTAATGAAATATTAGCAAACCAAAGGCAGCAATATAAAAAAAGTGCATAGCAAAGTGACATTTATTTTAGCATCACAAAATGTAACATTTGAAAATTAATTACTATGGTTTTCCACATTAATAGAACTAAAGAAAAAAATCATATAATCAACTCAAAAGATACAAGAAGAAGCATATAACTAAGATTTTATTAGTAAGAATAAAACTTTTAGCAGAGGAGGAAAGTAATAGGAAACTTGTCAATTTCATAAAGTGAATCTACCAAGCTCCCATAGCCAGCATTGTACTCAGTCAGTGAATGTACTAGTTAGCTTCCCAATTGCTGGACACAATACCCAAAACCCATGACTTAAAGGAGGAGAGGTTAAATTTGGCCCACAGTCATGGAGGATTTAGTCTGTGGACAGTTGACTCCAAAGTAGAAACACCATTTTAGAAGGCCATGGCAGAGAAAAGATGCTTAATGCATGATGGTCAGGAAGAGGAGAAGGGAAGAATGCCACACAGGAAGGGTAGAGGGACTAGAGACACACTCCCGGTCATGCCTCCGTGACCCACTCGGATGCACCCAGAGTGTGCTCCACCATTGCACTAGGGCAGATTCCAGAGTCAAATTGACACTTCACGCTAATTGGTTCAGTGAAATACTGAGTACAATACTTTCTTCCGAGGATTTAGAACAAGACAGAGATGAAAAGATGACCTGAGAGCAGGAGAGGGGTTACTGGGAAAGGAGAAGTGCCTTGGGGAAGGGGGGCAGTGGGAGGGCAGGAGGGGTGAGTAGGAAAGGCGGATGTGATCGCATCTGGATATATGCGTAGATGCAAGTTCACAGTCAGACCATTCATTTGTAAAACTATGCATCATTTTTTAAAAGATGAATATTGATTTTATCATTCCTAAAATAGTGTTTTGGAATTTATACCATGGACAAAAAAAACCTGGTAAAGTTTAAAAAAGAAGTTAAGTTATCATTATGGTCATTATATGGTTATGTGCTAGAAAACACTAGAATTTATCAGGAAACAAACCTTCTAAAATTGATCAATAAACTTAAAGCTGTGGTATGAAGGTCAGCATAAAAAATTCACATTTCATACCTTCCATAAATAATTAGAAACTAAAAATTAAAATCTGCTTTTATAATAGCATCAAAATCATTAAATTCTTGGGAATAAAAGCAATAAAAACAGTTAAGAGTAATCTATTGAAAACTATAAATTATTGCTTAGAATAATTTAAAAAGAAACAAATGGAAATATGTACCATTTTTATAGGTATTGTTAAAATGTCTATGTACTTCAAGTTACCTAAAGATTGAGTACACTAAAAATTTCTATAGTTTTACAGAAAAGATTTTTCTATAACATTTAAAATTTGTATGCTGTATAAAATTTGACCAAATTAGCAAACTAATTTTGAAATTTATATAGGAATGCAAAAGATTTCGACTTAATTAAAAGTGTTGAATAGGAAAAGCCACATTGGAAGAATCATGCTTTCTGGTTTGAAGACACACTCTAAAGGCCAGTTAAAAGTCAATGTTGTATTCAGATATAGATAAGCAAATGCATATATGAAACAGAATAGCAGGATCGAAATTAGAACCAAATAGATATGGCAGTGGTTTGTGTAAAAGATGACAAAGCACTTCAGTGGGGGAAAGGAGAGTCTTTCATGAAATGGTGTGGGAATAAGTGTATAGTTGTATGGGAAAAAAAACTTAAACTGTACACAGTAAACTGAAATTTATCCTGGATAGATCATAGAAATAATCCAAAAGGCCAAACTGTCTGTCACCTAAATGAGAAATAGGAAAATAACTTTTTAAATTGGAGATAAATTGTTTCTTATACAACACAGAATGCATTAAGCTAGAAAAAAATAAGTTTGGCTTCATCAAAATGATAAATTTGTACTCCTAAAGGTGCTATTAAAGTCATGGACCAGGAAAAATCTTTGGAATACAAATGCATTATTTGAAAAGAATGCTGTGTCTAGAAGCTGTAATGATTTCCTGTAGTAGCCGGCATGGTGGTACACGCCTGTAATCCGAGCACTAGGGAGGCTGGCAGGAGCAGCACCGTGAGTTCAAGGCCAGCCTGGGCTGCATAGCAAGTTCAAGGCCAGCCTGCACTGACTCTGTCTCAAAAAAGAAAGAATATATATACACATATATATATATATATATATGTATTTCCTACGAGTCAGTGAGAAGAAAAACAAGCTAGTAACAGTGGACAAGGTGTTTGAAAAGACTTTAAAAGAAAAAAAATATTAGAATGATCAATATTTACTTAAAACAGTTATTCATTAATCCCTAGTCACAAAGGAAATGCATATTAAGTCACAACATATTACTTCACACACACCTAGAAGAGCTAAAATCAAGAGATTGTTAACATCAAAGCTGATGAAAATATGAACCAACCAAAACTTTTGTACATTGTTTGAGGGATTGTGAAATGGTACAGAAACTTTGGAAACCTAGCACTTTCTTGCTAACCTAAATATCTGTCTCTCATGTGATCCAAAAGTCTCACTTTGGGAAATCAAAACATGTGCCACAATATGCCTCTATAAAAATATTTACAGTAGCCTTATCCGTAAAGCCTGCAATCTGGACACAACTTGAATGTCCATGCATACCAAAGAGATAACCAAATTGGGGTGTCTTACACAGTAGACACAGTGCCACTCTGTGATGGAAAGAAAGCTACCGATAGTCTGTAGTGGTTGATTGATTATGTCAACTTGAGACACTTAGAAGCTTAACTAAATGAGCTTAGCAACTCTACACCCTAGGGCACAGAAGACCCACCCTAGGGTGGCTCATCACCTGGATGGTATAACAGGAAAGGAGGAAGGACAAATGCATTCCATTCTTTGGAGGAGCTTCAGTCTTCACCTTTGGTTTGGACATCGTCTCCTGGCTTCCAGTGCAGACTCTCCAGTTTCTGGCATAGACTCTTCAGCTTTCCAGCGTAGACCTTTCGGCCTTCTGTTGCAGACCCATCAGCCTGCTGGTGCGGACTTGCACAGGACACTTGGGTGAGCTCCAGACCTTGGATAGAATCCTTTGGCCTCCAGCGTGCAGACAGCCTTTGCTCGCTTCCTTATCCGACTCTGTGGCTGACCATCGTAAGCCTATCCTGTAATTTCTTATACTTTTGTATATCTTGTGTAGTATCTGTTTTCTCTAGTAAAACCCTGACTAATACACAGTCAGAGATGGGAATGAGTTTCTTTTTTTGGTAGTGGGTATTGAACTCACAATCTTGCGCCTGCCAGGCAGGCACTTATAGCACTGAGCTAAATCCCCGGCCCTGGGAATGAGTTTCAAAGATGTTATGTTGAATAAAACATGTCAGAGACAAAGAGGATCTGCTGTATGCTTCTCTTTATTATATGTCCTTGAAGAACAGGAAAAGCAGCCACCCTGATAGCAGAAAGTGGCTGTGCTAGAGGAGGGGCTCACTCACAGGGAGGTGTGAAGGGGCTTTCCGTGATGGAAGTCTCTGTGTGTGTTTGGATTATAATGACATTGGTGCGCATATTCCCTCTTCACTGGGGGTTTTGCTTTCTAAGTTTCAGTAACCCGTATCAACCACAGTTCAGAAATATTACTGGAAAATTCCAGAGATAAGCAATTCGTAAGTTTTAAATAACCTTTGTTACAGTATATTGTTAACAATTGTTCTATTTCATTAGTAGTACTGAAGTTTATCTTCTAATGTACCTAAGTTATAAATCAAACTTTATGATAGGTTAAAAAACTATATAAGGTGAGGTATTACACATGGTTTCAGGCATCTACTGGGGGTCTAGGAAGGTATTGCTTCCGTGGATAAAGAGTCAGCTGTACAACTCTTGAGGTTTATTTCTGTGTACATTGAGGATATGTGCATCGTATTCATGTATAGTTTACTTCAGTTTATACATTTCAAATCCCTTCCTACCTTTTTCTCTCTTCTCTTCCCTTCCCTCCATCCCTCCCTCCCTCTCTCCTTTCCTTCTTTCCTCCCTTCCTTCCATCTTCCTTCCTATCCACCCATTCATATATACGATTATTTATCTATATTTATGAATGCAGACCAGTTTTAGTGTGAAAAAAAAGGAATGTACAAACCTCAGTATATTTTGAGAGATATTTGAGTGCTGTTGACTTGAACTCCCTAATCACACGATAGGTGGGGGACCTCTGTATAGAACCTATTTTGACTGCCTATTAGCCGTTTCCTTCAGCAGGTTATATACACTCTTCCAATCACGACTTTCTTGCCTGTAAATGGGGTGTTAATGTTTACCTGAAAGAGTCATTTTGAGAGAGAAGCCAGAGAACACTTAGCAGAAGGGAGCTGGGTATGTGTGCAATAGATGTTCAACCAGCAACATCTGTGGTGGGAGACTGTTGAGGGCTGTGCTTTCAGGGGCTGTGGACCCCTCAGGCCCCATGGATGAAGGTCTTGGTCCTCAGAGTGTCACTCCTGGAAAGGGGTTGGATGTTAGGAGGAGAGGCCTAGTGGGGGGCGGGGGACTGTGGCACAATGGTCTCCTTCTCTTTCATTTTCATTCCCAGCCATGAGTGAACAGTTTGCTACCCCACCAGCTCCTGCTAGAGGCCGCAAGCAATGGATTTACTCCCCACCTGGACTGGATCCTCAAAAGCTGTGGACAAAAAACATTCTCGTTTTATTGATATATCTCAGCTCCTTCTTACAGACGGAAAGCTGATTGACATACTGTGTATTTCCTCTGCTTTGAATACTCTGCTCTTTCCTCTTCTTGATAACCTAATGATTTTGCCCATTGAATTACAACTCAGATACTCTTTCTTTTACTCTGCCTTCTTCCAATTCCCAGGTAAAGGCATGTTTGGTTTCTTGTACACTTTTTAAAACACAGAAATCCTGTCCATCATTCTCTGTTTCAACCCATGCTTTCCCATTAGCTATGAGCAGCTGCATTTTAGACACCGTGACATCTCCCTAGACCAGTGTGTTGCTCACTTTGTAGAAATACAATGCACATTTGTGAAATTGAATTGAAAGAAAAAGTCATACATGTGCTTCCTGGAATCAGCTGAGGTTCTCCTGCCTAGTACTCCTCTTTAATTACAATTCATCAGATATATGGAAATGAGAGCCATCTTTGTTTGATAGAGCAAATATGTGACAGAATGTTATCAACAAAGTTGAACGAAAGAGGGACATTTAGGGCAATGACTAATACTTAGGTGGCCAGATAATTGTTATATACACACTGTTGCTTCCTAATGGTTTTGTTCTCTTTGTCTTATGACCATAAACTCTCAGGTACTTCATACAGAGCACTTACCTTACTTTGTGAGCAAAACTATTGTGTCTCTGTGTTCTACTTTCTTGTTCCCCAGAAACTATTGTGTCTCTATATTTTGTGGATTCTCAGGTAAATGTTGACTGTAGGTGTCACAGGAAGCAGAAATGCTCCTGCCCTTTGCCACAATAGAGGGTCCTAAGGAGCAGAGAAAATCACACTATGAGATGTTGCCACTATCTAAGACACACTGATATAATGCAACACATTTTACAGTGTCCTTCTCTAAGGAACTTGGAATGCAGGTCATCTATTACTCCCTTCTCCCTAATATTCTTCAAAGGAAGCAGAGGGAGAATCTTGCTACTATAGATGAAGAAGCTAAGGCACTGACAGAAGGAACTAAAGGATTTACCATATGTCATGGTTACTTTTCTCTTGTTTCTGAGACAAAATGCCCAACACACAAAATTAAAGAAGGAAAAGTTTATTCATCTTACAGTTTGTGGAGGGTTCAGCCCATAATTGGCTGGCTCCAAGGTAGGGAGACATAGCACAGGAGCAACAGCTCAAGGCACCAGAAGCAAGAGCAAAAGTGGGGAACAAGCCTCTTTTCATTCCTTATATTCTAAGCAGGCTACCACCCCCTAGGGTGGCTGTAGCACTGACACTATCTCCCTGCTCTCTGGCACAGGATGAGGATGTTTACAACATGAGGACCCTGACCCCCTGCTGAATCACTTAAACTTGTAAACTTCTTAAGTTGATGCAGTATATCAACCATTATAGCCCACCCCTCGTCAACTTAGGTACCAGACACTTCTTCAAATCAGTCTCCAGATATAAAGACATGCTTATCATCATTTCACAACTTGAACATTATAACACAGGTTTAACAATCTTTGAGAACCAGTACTAAGTCTGTCAACATTATATTATGTTAGAACCATAAAATTTTGTCCTTGGCCCCCCAAAGACTCATACATATCCCTTTATGCAAAAAGCATTTAGTCCATCTGCAAGAGGTAACAAAATCCTAAAGTTTTAGCATTGCTGAAAATTCCAAGTCCTAAGTCTCCTCCCAGATGTAAGGCAAACTCTTAGCTACACGCCCCTATACAAATGAAAACAAAGTTAAACACTTTCAACATTCAATGGCGCAAGATAAACATTTTCATTCCAAAAGCTACAAATGGAGTACAAAGGAACTGGACTAAATCAGTCCAAAATCCAGCAGAGCAAACGTTAAATCCTGTAGTTCCACATCCAGCATCTGAAGCAATCTGTGGTAAATTGTGAATCCAAAGGGCTTAAGTGACTCTGCCTGTATGGCACTTCTGGTGGTTATAGCCCCCTGGTTTCTCTCTTAGGCCTGCTCTGCTCCCTCCTTGCAGCTCTCCTTAGATGATCTATGTTCCTGGCTATTCCAAACTTCTGGGGTCTCTATTGCACCTTCAGCTTCATCCTCACAGCTTCACATACTATCCTCTCAGAGGCACACTTCCTGGGCTCCCAGGCCTTCTGAAATTGAGGTGGAAGTCTTTTTAACCCCATAACTGTTGTATTCTGCATGTACCTAAAACTAGCACCATGTGGATGATGGTAAGACCTGCCAGCTGGAGCAGTAGCCAGGCTTTCCTCTCTCTTGGCTTTAGGGGTTGAGTGCCTGGATCACTAAGTACTCTGAATTCAATTCTGAGGAACAAATTTTCTATGCTGTCACCATTCTGGAACATGATGTTCTGTGACTTTCTCTTCAAAGCAAAGTCTTTCACTTCTGCAGTTTTCAGGCTGCAAAGGGTGGAGACCTGCTGCTGCTTGTGATGATCACAGGCCATCTTTTATATTTTTCTGTTCCTTTTCAGAAGTTGAGATCTCAGCTTTCTTTGTAGTCCACAGCATTACTGGAGCTTCCTTTCTGGCCAAACTCACATTTTAAATCATGCTGCTGGGGTCTTTGCTCTTGATTCACAACATAAATCTGGATAAAAGTCCCCAACAATAGCCCTGCCACACCCTCAACATTATACTGCCTTGAACTTTCTTCTGCCAGATTAATTAATCCACCATCCTTAATCTTAGTCTCAAGCAAAGTCTCTGGACACAAGCAAAATGCAGACAAGTGATAACACACATCATTGAAGTCCAACAACCCATCCAGTCCTTCTTCCTAGAAGAAACCTCCTAAGCCTGGTCTTTACCAGCAGAATTTCTATCAGCCTTCTGGTCTTCTCATCTCTGACCAGAATCTCTCATAAAGAACCACCTAAGGTGTTCCAGCACTACTCTTTCAGGCGACAGCTCTGAACCTTTCTGTACTCTTCCCACAAGCCATCCCAAAAGGCCCCTGAACCACATGGTCAGGTATAGTAACAGCAATGATACCACTTGTAGTACCAAATTCTGTCTCGGTTACTTTTCTCTCGCTGCTGAGACAAAATACTCAACACCCAAAATTAAGGAAGGAATGAAAGTTTTGTGTTGCTCACAGTTTGTGGAGGTTTCAGTCCATAATCAGCTGGTTCCAAGGCAGGGTGAAATGACACAGGGGCAACAATTCAAGGTGGCAGTAGACAGCAAAAGCAGCAAGCTTACATTGTAAGCAGGCTACCCACCCCCAGGGTGGGTGTAGCACTAACACCATCTCCATGTTAGCACAGGATGAGGATGTTTACAAAGTGAGGATCCTGGTCCCCTGCTGAATCACTTAGTTAAACTTCTAAACTTCTCAAGTTGATGCAGTGTGTCAACCATTGCACCATAAATGTAGCATGACACAGAATTTTTGGGTCAAACAGTGGCAATCCATTGAATTGTATAGAATGCTGTGAAGTGGTATTAAAGTTCTAGGAACTTAAAGTACATGGTCATATACAGTTGGCCCTCAATATCCATGGGTTTTGCATCTGTAGACTTAACCAGTCATGGATCTAAAGTATTTTCCTCCAATTATATCTGTACTGCACATGTAGAGACTGCTTTGTTGCTATTTCCTGAAAAATAATACACTGTAACAACTATTCACATAATATTTACATAGCATTAGATATCATATCATCTAGAGATAACTTAAAGTGTACAAGAGGATAAGAGTAAGTTCTGTGCAAACATTTTGCTATGTTATATCAGGTCCTTAAACATCTGCAGATTTTGATATCCATGAGGTAGGGACATCCTGAAATCATTCCCCTGTGGATACTAAGGTCTGACTATACTTCCAAGCAAACTTCATAAAGACCTTATTTGAAATGAAAATATCTGTCATGAAAATAAACATACAAACGTAGAATGCATATTATTGATCTTCATGTAAAGTTCATGAAATCTCCGGTTTCATACCCATGTCTTGTCCAAGATACTCCTATAAGAAATCCAGTGGCAGAGCTAACAAAAGATGAGGCAGTTAATACACAGTGCTTCACTATTGCACTGAAAATCCAAGGTCCTGCTAGGTTTAATTGAGCCTGATAAAGTCGTCTGTCCTCTTGCTTCCTCTTTGGAAGGTGAAATGCCCCTTCTTCTGGAAATTACACGGACGAGTTTGTTCGCACTGCTCCAGGCTGATGACTCAGGAATGCCCTGCACCTGGAAACCAGATGACTGACATGGTCTTATCTTGTTGTCACAGCAGAGGCTGAGACATCAACAACTAGCATTCAAGGTCACGTGAGTGGTAGCTGAGAGTCTTTAGAAACAGCGACCATGACCTGATGTGAGAATTCAACAGAAGATGAAATTTAACTGCTATTTAGTGGGCACCAAGGGCAATGGGCAGAACTGAATTGTAGCCAAACTCACTCTACCAAGTGGGCTTCCTCTACATGGTGCATGTATGTCATATCCACATTTCATTTCCACAAGAAGAAAATTATTTCTACTCTGAACCTGGTGCAAACACATAAATGAAATTACAGAATGATGGTGTCTTTTAGTAAAAGAGTAAGTCACTTTTAATATGAGGTTTATATTCCTCAATTAATTTCATTATCCTCCATGGTTCAAACTTACAAAAAAGCATTGCATCTAAAGCACAGAAGACAGCTTCTTCCAGAGGAGGAAGCCTGCTAACTCACATCCAGCCTTACTGCCTATCCTGAGTCTCCCTGTGCGCCCATTAGTCCCCAAGAGCTTTATTCCCATTGCCAGCAGGGACAGAGGTTCCCCTCCTGGGAAGCAGCGAGGTCTCACAGGAGGGTGACTCTGCAACAAGCTCACTCAAATTGCTGTTTGTAAGTCGGTGGAACATCTGATGCCTTCAGGAATCTTGAAGATGATTAAAGAGACAATAGCAGCTTGTCTTCTCCCAAATCCTTATTTGCCTCTGCAGGGATGGGAGGCCAGCCCAGAAGGCAGTTGGGTATTTGGACATTTGTCTTGTACGGTGGAATTATGCTTTTTTGGGGGAGAATGAAGAAAAAGCAATATTCAAGCCCCTGATGAGAGGCTAAGTAGTTGACTCACTGTGAGCCCCCAGAATAACTGGCAGCCTGGTTTGTTGTAGTTTTTTTTTTTTGTTTGTTTTGTTTTTATGTTTGGCAAGGGCAAAAGTGCCCTCTGCTCTGGCTGGCTCCCCTCTTCCCTCACTTTGTTTTCTATCTCAGCCCTAGTTTATAGGTTAATTAGCCTCAGAAGAGTGGGATTGAAAATCTTTAGAATTGTAGATGGCTCCAGAAGACCTGGGGAGGAGAGGAATGATTGAAGGTGCCAGATTTGATGATGCTTTTGAAAAAGTGAAAGTTTTAATTAAA
Organism: Dasyprocta punctata; assembly: GCA_004363535.1. NCBI lineage: Eukaryota > Metazoa > Chordata > Mammalia > Rodentia > Dasyproctidae > Dasyprocta > Dasyprocta punctata. The sequence continues at coordinate 4,604 of RJWM01038743.1, read as the reverse complement.
AGAGTATGCTACTTGCCAGGAGTTTGGCTCAGTGGCTTAAGTGCCTGTCTGGCAGGCTTCAGGCTGTGAGTTCGATCCCTGGTGCAGCAAAAACAAAACAAAACAAACAAACAAAAAAAAAAAAACCAGAAAAAAAAAACGATATGCTACTCAAAGTCATGTTTTTCTCTTTTGGCAGAGTTTGTGTGGTCAAAAATTATGGTTGTCATTCTGTTTTGAGCCAGTATGAAACTTCTTAACATGGATTTTATCCATATCTCTATCACTGTGTCTCAGGTGCTTATTAAGCCCTGGCTGCACTGAGGTTTCCTGCTGTCATCTTGTAGGTTGTGCAAGTGTCCATTCTGGAAATGGAATAGATGACGTGAGCTGGAGGATCAGGCTGTCTGCTTTGGAAGTGCAAGGATTCTTATGCCTTTGATAAGAACTCACAAAGGAAATATGAGTGTGGGACTGAAGTAGTTTAAACTCTGGTATCATTGGTTACAGGTGCTGTTAGCAGAATTTTGAGATCCGTTTACTTGGGTTCACCTCCTTAGCCTTCCTTTGTAAGTGTGAAGATAACTTGGAAGTTCCACTTCTGACTTCTCTGCCCACCAACCCAGCTGCTGGACATTCCCATCAGAACCTGTCTGGTAAGCATGCATCCAAGCTTCCTCTGGAGATTCACATTCCTGGGACTCACCTGCAGGGTGGTGTCAGGGGCCGGGGGGAGGCGGGGTGTCAGCACCTAATAAATCAGCAGAGGCCACACTGAAAATTGGAGGTTGCTTGATATACTATGTACACTGCAATTCACATAACTATGGCTACACTAGTTCCTACTAGGTGTATGGCACTGTGCAGAACAGAAAGACATACAGTCATGCACAAGAAAACAGTGATGTGTGGGGTCACTGATGGACACATGTAGCATTCAGAATGGAGCTGAAAATTTCCCGTCACCTAGCGACATTGCAGCTGATGTCAGGTAGCACAACACATTGTGGCTTTTCTTTGTAAACCAAATCACTGTGCTGATGGTTACATAAAAGCTTAATGCACACAATTATGGCCAGTACATTAAAGCTGATATTAATAAGCAATTATGTTACTGGTTCAGGTAGTTTCTATACTTCTTGTCCTTATTTTAGTGTATACTCCTCCTTGCAAAAAATGTAACAGTTTCTGGTAAACATTGTGTCTTGTTCTAGTGCAGCAACCTCATCTGCCTCATGCTTAGGATGTCTGTTGATTGCATTAAGGGGCCAAATCCAGGGACTGACCTCCTCCATGTAGGTTGTGCAAGTGTGCTCTGGAACTCTCCTCGGCAGTGAGACTCCCACCACAGATCCCAGGACACTTTGTTCTCTCCCCTCTGTCAACTGATGGCAAGTTATATAATTGGGCCCTGGCCCTTGGTTTCCTGTGACCTAGCTGGAAATGCTCCACGACACTGATAAGGACAATCCTGGCAGGTGGCTGTAGCAGAAAGAAGCTATCATTCTGCACTTCAGAGGAGAGAGCAGACACTGCCCTTGGGATGCAGGGAAGAGGGGTAAGGGCTCTATTTGAAGAAAGTGTGTCCTGTTGGAATAGCAAAGGAGCGAAAGCTTGCTTCTCTTGGGTGGCGTGTAATGTTGCAGTCTGGGAGTTCAGGCCGGAAGTAAAGACGGGTGAGGACAAAGGGAACTCTGCCTGGGTCCCGTGGCTACTTCCAATCCAGTTCATAGAAGGCAATATACAGGGCTGTGCTTGACGGCTGGCATCTGTTTGCCCTGGTTCTACAAGTCCTGGAGTTTCCCTGGAGGACTTTGAGCAGTTGGTGGTTTCAGCACAAAGCTATGCAGGATAATTTGGAGTCAGGATGTCAGGTGGGTCGCTATCCAGGCAACCTGTTAGAAGGCGCAAGCGGTCATAGTTCTGGTCTCAGTGCCACAGCCCAGCGATCACCACGAACTTGCCAGCCATGGAAACCAGCTGCTCCTGGGGGTGCATATGGATTTGCTGGGTCTGGGCTGAGCTCCTTCCTCACCCTTCTCTTCTAACCTCCCCCGCCCCTGTGTGCTCCTCTGTGCCCCGCGGTATCCATCCAAGGCTCCCTGCTTCAGGTCGGGGGGCCCAAGGGGCCAACGCCAGGCATCTTGGCAGGTGGAGTTTCTGGGGCTTTAATTTTTTTACCCTTTTGAATCCATTATAGATCAGAAATTTTAAAAAAAGATGAAAAGTTAGGACAAAGTGAATAATGTAAGTTTGTGTATTAGTGGCAATTATAGAAAAACAAAAACAACAACAGCAACAACAACAAGAAGCCTGTGGCTTATAAACAGTTCCCTCTTTCACACCGAGCAACTGATTTTCCATTATGTATTTTTGTGAATTGCCCAGATTTATTGTTATGTGCATTCAGGTTTCAGTTTTTAAAATCCTTCAATGAAATGTTTGTATTTATTTTCACAAAATTACACTGTGGCAGGTTCCTATTTTTGGTAATAGTAGGTTTCCTTTTGAAGTAGTGATTTAAACTAAAATTTGGTAAACTGCTGGGTGTGATAATGCAAACCTGTAATCCCAGCACTCAGGAGGCTGAGGCAGGAGGACCACTGTGGTTTCCAGGTCACTTGGGCTATATAGTGAGGCCCTGTCTTAGGTAGATAGATAGATAGATAGATAGATAGATAGAGAGAGAGAGAGAGAGAGAGAGAGAGAGAAATTTAGTCAATCTAAAGAAGGTTGTTAAGTAATAGTGCAATATGTATATTATGTCAAAATGGTGACATACTTAAATGACTGGAATTTATGAAACATTGCTCTAGAATAAATAGGCTATGTTCTCTTCACCATCTGCTATTGAAGACTGTTAAAACTGACTCATCCTCTATGCTCTTAATGAAAGCTATACCAGGAATTCAAGGAAATAATAATAAGTGTGTGATAACTCTTACTGGAACTGTGTCTCACCATCTGCATGTTCTATACACAACTCAATGTCAGGGATGGCATTTCACCGATGTCTGTCTAACACACAGGCTTCTAACACAAGGCCTGTGTGTCCTAAGCCCTTAGTACCATTTGTGCTGAATGAATGAATGAATTTATAGCCTTGCATTGCTTTAAGAATAACTCTAGTAAGTTTAAGTTCCTGTTTGCGAACCCGAGAACTCTCAGGCTGTAAATACATAAATGTTGTACATACAATGTGTCTAAATTGTCAGAACTTTCGAAAGAGACAATTTATGTGTTTAGCAAGTCTACAGGCTTTGAATTCCCATAAGGTAACTTGCTGGACAGGTGTGAGAAATTGGGAATCAAAGGAAAATTAGAGCTACCTAGAGGATTGAGAATTGGCCAATTCCTATGCATCTAACATTTTCTTTCTTCTTGAAGAAGAAAGAATCTTGGAAAAGAGACATAGCTGGTTCTTAGTAACTACTGGAAAAAGTATCACACCGACCCCTGGAGAAGAGCCATCATTTCCAGTGGAAACCCTGACTCGCCGCCCAGGGCCTATTGTAAAATCTACTGAAACGTGCATAAAATCTCGCATCTGGTTTGAGATTCATCTCTGCTACCAAGTCAGTCTGTCTGCATTTTTGACTGCACTCTGGTATGGCTCTTCATCCAGGGATGAGGGGCCACTTCAAGGGAAAGGCAAAAGTAGAATGTTTGCAAGAAAATCGGAGCAAGAGAGTTTCTTTTGCTATCGTCTTGGCTTACTTAAAAGCATTTCTTTAAACAACAGGCAAAAGATAAGCAAATGTGAGTTTACTGGAATGAGTTTCAGTTAATGTCTTGTTTTGGACAACACTACTCTGCTTACAGTGAAATTCATTAAATCGGGCTTTGGTGTCATACGAATGACTTGTAAATGAGCAATAATATTGTAAGAAACGGTTTCTAAACCCATGGCATTTGCTGTGCTGGCACTATTAAAGGCATGGCTAACAGTTTCACAGTGTTCTCTGCGTGAGGGCCCATGGGAGCCTGCTAGTTTACTGCAAATGCCGAGAGAAACTTTCTTCCACTTGAGGGTTAGATTTAATTTCTTGTAGAAAAATTCTTTAGCAGTTACGTTCTCTACCTCCACTCATAGCCTAATTTGCCATCAGTATAGGAATTTCTGATGCACATACAGGCAGTTTACTTTCCCACCTGCTAAATAACACTCTATTCTAATTGAATTTTCCCTTGTCCTGATTTTTTATTTGTAATTGTGGTTTTACTATTTTATGGTATGTATTTTTGGTTAGCTGCTACATATAATATGCAGAACGAAAAGAAGCATCTGTTGTGTTTGGGCTTTTCATCCAAACGCAAGGACATTGCTTTGGCAGTGAGTGCTGGAATCAATTATGAAAATGCGTATTGATTGAAATATGGATTCATGCTTGCTTTGATTGTGATTCTCGAATGCCAAGAAAAATGCCATGTATTATCTCAGCTTCATCTAGGAAGCTCACTTATTGTGGAGAGCTTCTAGCATTGGTTTGGCATGACAAGTTGGAAATACTTCTTGGAAGAGTCAGCCAGGGAGTGAAGTTTTCAGAGTGGGTGCAGGGCTGTGCCTGCTACCTGCTATTGCCTGCAGGACCTTAGTCCCTCCCCACTGGAAGTTAGTTCTGGGT
>RJWM01038742.1:0-16587 GCA_004363535.1 Dasyprocta punctata | reverse complement strand
TAAGCCCTTGTAGGTCATGCCCCCAGTGACTTACCTCTTCTGATCAGACCCCGCCTCCCAACACCCAGCCTTCAAAACGTGAGGCTTCGAGGGCTGTTTTAGATCCAAAGTATGACACATCTGAACCAGGCACAATGGGGTACACCTGTAGTTTAACCATTTGGGGAGACAAGTGGTAGGATCATGAATGTAGTGCTAGTAGCTTGGGCAACACAGCACAACCCCATCTCAAACGCAGAAACAAAACCACAGCTGGGTAGCAGCCCATGCATGGCCAAGGTGGAGACAGGGCATCAATTTCAATATATGCGGTCGAGGAGCTTACAAAGGCATCTAGGAGGAGGTACAGAGCTTAGGTGACATCTAGCTGAGCCCTTGGGCTGTGAAATGTCCCATTTTGTGCTGGCTAAGCTTCTTTGTGGGCTTTAATTTTTTTGGTTGTCAGTGTAATGTAGATATGTTTTGTCTTTTCTTTTTTTCTAGCCTCTGGGGATGGCGAATCACTGGTAAGATTTGTGTTGTTGTTCTCTCGTCCTGTTGAAGTGTCTCTTTCCTGAGTGGGTGCCTACTCTTTTAATCCCTTTCTGCTTCTGGGGATCCTGGGGTTCACATGAAGTCATTAAACTGTGGGGTTGGAAGTTCTGTAGGTTGGCTTTAGGAGCAAGCAGGTGGAGGAGCTGCAGGCCTGCACTGCCTGCCTGCTTTGCCCTTTTACTTTTGAGTTGCTTTTAAGCTGCTTAAGGTTCCCTTAGGTGGCTGAGTATGTGGCAGCTGTCCCTCAGCAATGCAGGATTTTGTTGTTGAAAGTCCAGTAAACCAGAAGTGAGGGATTAGAGTTGGGTGAAGGGGTTGAGTGAATCAGTTTATCCCACTGAAATGAGTTAACATTTTGGTTTTTCCCTCAGGATGAAGATTCTGAATTCACGTTAGCCTCAGATTTTGAAATCGGACACTTTTTCCGTGAGCGGATAGTGCCACGGGCTGTGCTCTACTTCACTGGGGAGGCCATAGAGGATGATGACAATGTATGTGGGTCAGGGACACAGAGGCGCGCTACCCCTTCTTGCTTCCCTCTGTGGGTAGAAAGAAGCCCTGAACAGTGGCCTGGGAAGCCCCAAAGCCTAGGATTTGTGTTGTGTTATCAATTAGATATGTGGTCCCTGCTGAGGAAATAGACTGGGAAGAGGAGAATCTTAGAGGCAGGTATCTGTGAGGCATTCAACTCACAGTCACCTGGTAAGCTGCTGTGTCATCTGAAGACCCTGAGGGTGTGCTGTGTGCTTAGAAAGCTTTTAAGTTTTAGAGAAGTCGTGAGATGAGGAAATACTTGGCCATACCATACAGTGACAGTGGCCATATGTTGGTGTGGGACATAGCAACCCCAAGAAACAGACCCCTGTCCCACAAAACGTACCCTGAGCATTGCTTAGCAAACAGTTGTCCATTTTAGCTGAAGCTGAGACAGGTCCCCATCATGGCCATGGTTTGAATTGTCTTGAATTACCAATCTATGGAGACAGTTTTTTAGCACCCTAGTGCTCTCTTGCATCTGGAGCTCTTAGTTTCACCTTCTGATGAGTCTGTTGGAGCTTTAGATAGGTCACTGGAACTCAGGTGGGGTCTGGGAGTCTGGACTCTTGAGGCAGTGGTGGCATGCTTCTCACACCTCACGTGGTGTGCTCAGGCTCCTCCAGCAGCAGTGCAGACCTGATGGGCAGCAGCTGGAAAGTCTTAGGCTCATCATCTGCCTTCCAAAATTTGCTTGCTTGTCCCAAGGCTACAGTGGTGATGGTGGTGGTTTTGGGACTCAGAGACACAGCAGTGTTGGGTCCCTGAAGCAATAGGATAGTCACAGAGACTTAGGTTTTAGGACACATGGTTAACATAATGCTAAACCAACTCTTCAGAGTTTTGTTTTGTTTTGTTTTTGGGACATGTGTCCTTCCTGCTCTATGTAGTACAGTAGGACTGACCACATGTGCTTCTTAATGACTGAGGAACTAATGTTTAGGTTAATTTAGTGCAAATAGCCCAGCAAGGGCCAGAGTCATCCCCAGACAAGTGTTCTGTAGATGCTGTTGATCATACACTCATCCGTTTGAAAGACTTGCACAGGCAGTGTCAGGATGGTGGTGCACTTGTGCGTATGTGCCCGGTCACGTGTGCACTCAGTGCGTGCACTGTCAGTGAGCCATTTAGTCTAGAGGTTAGAAGCACCAACTCATCCAACTATTTAGATCTTCATTCTGCTCTTAGTAGTTGTGTGACCTTGTGCCTCAGGGTCCTTGTCTCTGAAATGGTCCTAATACAGCGGTTCTACTTGGCAAGTACTTGGAATAGCTCCTGGCGCAGGGTATTACTAAGTGCTGATATAACAAGCATTTCAGTAATGTAAGCCAGGTCATAAACTGAAACTAGAAAGTTATTGGAGGAGGAAGAGATTGTGAGCACCCTGGTCCTGTCTTCCTGTGTGCTGTGCACAGGTGTGAGGCATAGGTGGGACAGGCTCCTCCCAGAGCATCTTCAAAAGATGTGAAATGCTAGAGTTGAACCTTAGGAAATGGGTGCTGTAAGCTAACTTGGATCTCCCCTGTAAAGTTAAGATTGTTAAGAAGTCTCATCTCCCTTCAAGGCCTGTGAGGATGTGTAGAAAAGGTGCCGCTCTGTAGTCCTGTCCTGCCCTGTTTGCTGCAGGATATTCAAGACTCTGGGTGCCACTTAACCTGGACTACATCAGCATGGCAGAATATTTTGATTCTGCTTAAATCGTGTCTAAGGACTTCCTGAATAATCTGAGGAAAAGGAAGGTTTATAAATGAAAAACCTACTGGGTTTCTGTGTACCCTGGTTGTATAGCCAATAGTGATGAGGTTGCTATAGCATTAGCTTTTACTTTTGTGGTCATCTCCTTTTGGAATAGGAATCTGAGTCTGACTGGTGAAATGTTGGGTGGAGGAGAAATTGATTCAAGACAAACAAGCTATAATGTCAGGGTTATCCTTTGAGCACTGTATTTGTGACTTCTTTTAAAGATTAAACACTAAGGTTTTAATTATATGCTACTTAATAAAGGCCTTTTTACCCCTGTATGAGGTACAGAATGATACCAAAATTCCCATGTGCACTAATACTCTACTGGTAGAAAATCAAGAAAAAACTCATCACCTTTCATGTATCTTCTTACTGCCCCATTTCCTTCTGAGGGCAACAGTGGGAGTGCAGTCATAAGGTCTGGTTCCCAGTTGGGTCCAGTACGCCCTAGCTGGCAGCGACTTCGTTGCTTCTTCCCATCCTTCTTTCAGTGACTTTCCATTTTGTGCATCCTGTGCAAAGGTAGAGCCCATAAGTCCTTGACCCCTCACCAGGGCACTGCAGCATCTTTGCCTTTAAGTATCTGGGTGGTGCCAGCACTGCCTCTGCCCAACAGGGAGTAGCTGGGCTTCCTACTCTCTTTAGCCAGGCTGGTGAGGGCACTTAATGGGGCTGGCTTCTGGGGCACGATACTGTTATGGATTTATAAACCTAAAGATGTTTCCCTGGTTTTTCCCCTCTCCAGTTTGAAGAAGGCGAGGAAGGAGAAGAGGAGGTAAGAAACAGATTATCTGGAATGTGATTCCCTCTGTCTTGTGTCCTCTGGCTTTGTCTGAAGTCATGAAATCAACAGACCACCTTATGCCCTTTCTATGTGAAGCCACCGTTGGCTTTCAGCCCTGCTTAACTTCAGCCCTGAGTATGTGGCACAGGCTGCAGTAGGGCCCTTAGCTTTTGACCTTACATTTGATTTATGAAAATGTATCTTAGAAAGTAATCACTTAACAAATCTACTTGTCAGAAATTCATTTCAAGGTTATCTTAAGAACAAAAAGATATCGAGAAGTAATTCTATGTCCAAAGGAAGTGACTTAGTCACTGGTTTGTAGCAGCAGTTGGCTTCCTTGTAAAGCAAAGGATTGTTTTTCCTGTGTTTGTGGGTAGTGAACTCTTTAAAAAGTTAGGTCCAGCCTTAAATTAGTATTTCCAGCTAATTCTCCCTTCTTCTAATACAGGAATTGGAAGGTGATGAGGAGGGAGAAGATGAGGACGATGCTGAAATTAACCCTAAGGTTAGTTATTTTGGGGCTTCCCAAACCTACATATGGTACACTATTGGACTTTCTTAAATGATACTCACTTTGAGGCAGTGCTATTTAAAATGTGTATTTGTGGTTTTCTAACTGGAAACCTTGAAATGTGACAGAAAAATACTTAGATGAGTAACTCTTTAACAATATACACCTGACTGGTATGTTGGGTATAAATGTTCAGGAAAGTGCTTTTCAGCTGCACCAAGCTGTGTGTTACACAGTAAAGCACCTTTAATTTCCAGATCTTTAATTCTAAGAGAAAGAACTTGCCTGTTGGAAGCGACTTTAGGGGTATTTTGTTAGTGATTAGAGTAATAGAACTATAGGTATGATTTGATGGTTGCACCACTTGGGTTTAAGAGACTCAGAATGCCCTAGATAGCTTAGATATACAAGGGACAATCAAAAAACCTGGTGAATGTTTACAAATTTATTTCAATAAAAGACACATTGTCATTAAGCCTCTTCAAAATACTCTTTTCTTTGAACACAGCCATTGTTTTTGCCACTTTTGGAGGGATTTTGTTTGTTTCTTGATAGGGTCTTGCTATGCAGTATAGTAACCCAGGCTGGTCTTGAACTTGTGGCAAATCCTGCCTCAGCCTCTTGAGTGCTGGGCTTACAAGCATGTGTCATGACTCCTGACTATTCTTGCCACTTTCTGAAGCAGCTCTAGGACTTTTTTATGAGTGTCTTGTGAGGTACGATGAAAAATATGGCACATGCTTCTGCTGGGTACCGTTCAGTGGAATGGCAGGCACAGAAAGTCGTGGTTTGTTCTCATCCACCTTGCTCAGCACATCTAGCGCCATTCAAGTTCTGGCTCTTTCCCCAAAGTCAAAGCAACCATGTAGTGAAACATGGCTAATCTGTTCAGAACGTCAAGGTAGCCACGACATAGCAACTTAAAGACGTGGGAAAAGGCTTGCAAAACTGCTACACAAAAGGGCAAGAATGATGGGTAAATGAATTTGAAGTAAAGGGGAGTATTTTGAGGGAGATTAATGACAATATGTCTTTTATCGTAATTTTTAAAAATGTAAATAGTAGTTTTTTGGTTACACCTTATCTGTCTCAGGTAGCCTTAAATAAATGGGAAGGTTTACTACAGAAAATTGGTGTTTAAAAGAAAAACGAGTGGGCAACTTCATTAATTAACCAATACTTGGGTTTTAATTTTCGGCCTTTTCCAGGAGCTGTGGTATTGGGCCACTTGCTGGTGCCAAGCACAGAGAATGTGCAGCTCTCATGTGTGCTGGGGCAACACTGATGGGCCGTCAGAGAATATGCCATTACCTTGCATTTCTGTCATCTGTGTGTCTGTCCAACTGTTTTTTGTTTGTGCCTCATTTGCCCCACATGGAATGTGCACTAGAAACTATCAGGGCCACAACTTGGGGCTGGAGTCAGTGTGTCACCCACGTGGCCCCCTGAATGCGTGTACACAGAGCAGTCCCCTTGGGAAGGACAGGAGAAGGACTTCGACTTTTCAGAAATGTGCCTTAAACGTGCACCGCGGGAATGAGTGTTTGGAAAAGTCCCTCCTTTTGGCCTGTACATCTTGGGGAGTCTGTGCTACAGTCTCACCTGTGCTCAGCCCCATGGATGGGACCCAGTCGCTTCTTGGGTGGAGTACAGTCGGGGACTGGGGGCAGGGAAGGCAGTAGCCACTGGTTGGCAGTTAACATGTTGGGGTAACTAGTGATACCTTCAGCTGCTCTGTGGGCATGTGGTGGACCCAAAGGCAAGGTATGCATTCTGGGCTGTGTCTGCTCTGTGGGTGCTACACCTGTTTTCATGTAGTTGTGCTTGCAGTTAGAGAATAAGTCTGGTGACACTGTTGTGTCCACACTCAGACCCAGTACACCCCTGGCCTCTGTGCAGTGCGTACCTCACTGCATCTCCGTAGGCTCTGTTCTTTGGTTTCTTTTCCTTCCTTTCTTTTTCCCTGTTGTGTGTTCACCCTTGTCATCCTGCCCCTGTCTCCTCATGGGTCCCTGTTTTCTAAAGGAGCATCTCACCTTGTGATCACAGAGGGTTGACATAAAAAGCAGTAAGGCACACTGCCAGCACCTCAGGAAGCCTGGTCAGGTGGGGAGAAGTAGCTAGAGCTGTATGTGCCAGCCCCAACGGGTTGTCCTGGTGTCCTTGGCTTGTGATGTGACATCTCTGTCCCTTCCTTCACTCCTGCCTCTTCCAAGTTTTTGCTAACAGTGGAGCTTGTGCAAGTAGAAGAGATGAATAAGGGCAGAATGTTGGTACTGTTCTGAGTGTAGATAATATGTTCTGGCCGTTTTGAGGAAGAACTCTGCTTTGTTAAAGTTGCTCACATGTAGTACTTTGCAGCCCTTTTGTATCATGAGAATTGTGGCTGTTTCCTCCTGTATAATTTTGTGCATTTCATTTTCTTTCATGCTGACAGTTCCTTTCAATTTTTTCCCCATTTAGGTGTAATTTTTGTCTGTTAATCATTCATACGTTTCTAGGTAAGGTGGAATCCATTCATACCTAACTTGCAATTGTTAGTCTGTACTTTGTACGATGCATTGCTTTGACTTCGGGGACACAGGACATGACCTTCCAGGCACATTTGTCATGTAGTAGGGCTGCCACGGGGCTTCTCAAGAAGCAGTGTTTGTACAAGGCTGTGTTAGCTGTGCTTCTATAGCCAACAGAAACAATTTGTATTTGTTTCCTGTTTGTTTTTTTTTTTTTTTTTTTTTTGGGAGGGGGTCTTTTTGGGACATGGTCTCACAACCCAGTTCAGGCTGGCTCTGAGCTCACTTTGTAGCCCAGGCTGGTCTTGAACTTGAAGCAGTCTTCCTGCCTCAGCCTCCCAAGTGCTGGGATTACAGGTGTGCACCATCTCCTGCTTTCTGAACCCATGATTTCTTGCTAATCAAGTAGCAAACCTGTTACTCAGCACTGATAATAGTACTAATGTCCAGGAAGAGGATAGGACAGGTGGCCCTGACAGCACCTACTGAAACCACCATAGATGAGCAGCCCTGGTAGAGAGACCATTATAATCTTGCTATCTTCAGCTGTGCTGGCTGCTCAGTAGGATTGGACACTGACACTAGAGGCCAATCCACTGGAGTTTCTCCACCTGTCTGTTTTGTGTTTACACTTAAAGAATCAGTCATTGTGTAAACCAGTACGTAGACAAAGGGAGAACCAACCTTAGTATGCCCATTTTTTTTTTAACCGAAAAGGGACTGGCATCTGTCTCATTGTGGGCAGTAACAAGTGCTGTTGTGAGGCCAGTGGCGTTGTGGCTGAGGAAAGAGCCAGTCCTAGGTAGAGTGAGGACAGTGAGCCGGGGCACAATCTTCACCCTGTGCTCAGTCCTGATGGGTAGGTGGCACACCAGAGTCAGAAGCCACTCTTGTGGGGAAACTGAAGCCCAGTCCCATCCGGACTCTGGGCCTGGGATCCACCCTAGCAGTTATTCTGAAGCCAGTCCTAGGTGCACACCACCCATCAGTGGTCAGCGCTGTCAGAGGGAGGGTCTCTTCTACTGAAGCCACAGTGGCAGCACCAGCCAGGGCCACCTACACAAGCCAGTCAGTGTTCAGGCTCTGCACATGGCCTCCTTCCATAATACAGCTGATGCACTTCTGTGTTAGTGGCCTGTCTTCCACCTTCTCAGGCTGTCTGGGCTGTCCAAACCCCACCTTTAACGGTCCCACAGTGAGCAAGTTTTTGGCTGAAATGCTAACTCTGAAAAAGCCAACCCCCTCCCTTGGGAGTCAAGTTACCGTCAAGTGACCAGGCTATCATCAAAATGCATGACACAACAGTGGATGCTTGGGTTTAGTTGTGTGTATGGTGGTTTAGGAGGAAGGGGGTAGTTTGTTTTTTTCTTTCTTGTCTTATGTCACAGGCCAAAAATAGTAAACCTTGGATGCATAAAAATTTACTTCCAGAGCTCTGGTCTCTCACATGCAGGAGCTCTAGTGTGCTGTGCCAGCTCCAATCTGGAGAGGGTGGGTCACAGGCTGCCCTCCTGCTCAAGAAGGTGGTAACTTCCCTAGGTTCAGGGTGCCAAGCACTCAAGGGCCCACATACATTCCTTTCCTTTGGCTTCTCACCCCCACGGCCTTGTCAGGCATTGTATGTTTTAGTGAGGACTTTTCCCCACTGGCAGTCTTCATCACTCAAGTTAGTAGGCTTCTGTTTTCTTTATGGGTTCTTTTGGTGAGGGTGCCTGAACCCAGGTCCTCTCACACACTTAACATACCCTCTGCTACTGTGCTATACCCTCAGCCTTGGTTTTAAGGTAAACAGGTACTGTATTGTTGTGGTTGACAATATATGACTTTATTTATTCAACAAAGGATAAATTACACAGTACTCAGTGTGAGGGATGTTATGTGTAATTCATATATATTTAGAGATGTGGAGACTCCCATCCTTTCACCTGTGCACTTAACAAAACCCTTTGACTCCCCCCTCTCCCTTGTGGTACTAGTGATGGAAAGCAGTGCTTCGTGCATGCTAAGCAAATGCTTTCCTACTGAGCCACATTTTGGTTCTGGTTTCTGTCTTCTAGCACAGTTCCCATTTGATGGCACACAGTCCTCTCAGTGATGCACACTGCTTATCCTTGTGTCCTTGGACACCACCCTGGGCTGCCTGTGGTTCAATATGGAATGCCAGCACTTGGTTAGCATCATTTTGGCTCAGGTTTTTGTCATTCCCATTTAGTTCTAGTCCTGGGCTCCTTGGACAGCCTACGGGGCTGCTGAGCACAGGCAGGGAGGTTAGGGGTCACCTGCTACAGAGGCATGTCACTGTACTAGGCCAAGGCCCAAGCCTAGAGATTGAGCCAGAGAGTTTGAGCAAGTTCTTGTGTTTTTTCCATTCCACTTAGAAACAGAGCTTAGACCAGGCCGCGGGGTTCTTCCTTGGTGGATTTATGCCCGCTTTATACATATTTTTTCATCTCTGCTGTGTTACGTTCTCAAAAGGTGTTGGTAGTGTTGCCCCAGATGTTCATTTGAACCATATAGTGCAGGATTTTCGTGGCAACACCGCAGGCTTGCCCAGTTATGGTTAGTATTTTAAAGTCAGCTACAGGAATCTCAGCTAAGGGGTTAGTATACAGAAGTAGTATTGAGATCAATGTCTATTTCTTAAACTATTGTTGGACTCCACACAAAATTCATGGGGCCCTGAATGTGGTTGAAAAGGTACAAACTTTTTGCATCAAGTTTCATTAAGTTGATCTGCTAGTAGCGGGCATTTCCTGGATGCCTGTATTGGGAGGATTTAATCTGCTGCTGGTGAGTGGTATGATTGGTGCAGCTCTTCATGGTGACCAGACCCCAGTCTGTTCTGCACTGCAGTCCAGTAGTGAGAATCTGCTCGGGTGCTTCCTAGAGAGTGAAAAGAGGAAGCCCTGCTAGAAGGGCTGCCTTCTGTCGGAGCATGAGAGCACAGCCCTTCCTAGAACAGAGCTAGAGGCCTGTGGGTCTCACCTGCCCCACAGGACAGAGAGTCCTGGCAGGTGTCCAGCTACCACTGCTTCTCTTGGGGTGCAGCTGCCTCCTGACATGTTAGATAGAACTCCCCTGTCTAGTAGTAATTTATCTTTGCAGCCCCAAGGATATTCTAACCATGAGTTAGAATGTTTCACAAACACACCTAAATCAAAAGGCAGTCCTCCCACTGTGACGTTTCTTTGGAGAATTAGCAGGTTTTTTTGGTTTTTTGTTTTGGTTTTTTTAAGGCTGTTTGAGATAGCCATTTTTTCATTAAGAATGAATGAACTAATTGAATCTTGGTTTTTCACTGTGGGTTGGAGATACTTGGTGGATGACACTAGTTTTGTTCTTTACAAGTCTTGTCTTCTCATTGCAGAAAGAGCCCAGCCAGCCGGCAGAATGCAAGCAGCAGTGAGGAGCGGCCACCTCAGGGATGGCTGTCAGGACCCAGCTGTGGCAGGGCCTTGGGCCATGCTGCAGCACAACATACGGACAGTGCTTATAACGTCTAACACGTTTTCAAGTGCATGATTTTCACTTTCACTTTCCTTTTTTCCTTTTATTTTGCTTAACTTGTACAGTGGCAATGGAAATGCATTTCAGAAATAGGAGGTTTAGTTCTAGCACCCTCTGTGGCCTTGGTACCTGTAGCCCTGGACCTGCCTAGGCCCTGCCCTTTAGAAGGTCCATACACCACATGGGTTGGGGGAGTCACTCCTGGAAAGGACAGAGGTCTGGGGGCTCTGTTTCAGGGCTCCTGGAGCCTCTTCTGCCACTTTTGCAGATAGGCTGAGTCCCTCCCTTTGATTCAAAGAAACCCCAGTTTCCACCACTGATCCTACTGCTCTGAAGCTGCTTCAGCCATTATATCCTAATCATCTCAGAAGAGCTGAGTAGAGTAAGGCCGTGTTTACTTAGAGGGTTTTTCCTTGTGTTTTAGTTTGCTAGGGGTTGGGCGGGTTGTGGTGCACCTTCTCTGAGGTGGGAGCTATAGTGATACCCTTGTATTTATTTATTCATTGTGCTTGGAGGACTTTGAACTTAGTTGCTCATCCTTACCATTGATGAAACCATATTGGTGACCTGACCAGGAGGAGGGTGTGCTGTCTCCTAGCAGGAGCATGGCCTGTGCCGCTTCCCACAGCCAGCTGCTGATGGCAGGAGCTTGTTCTATGACGTGCAGACCACATGTTACTGTTGGAAGGTCTTTGGGGAAGAGAGGGACTGCAGACGACAGCTTTTGAATCCAATGTGTGAATGTTACATCTTGCTTTCTTGGTAACCCCATTTCTGGACTCCACCACTCATCCTGTCCTAAGAGCCCTGGGTTTGGTGTGACTGGTTGGCGGCTGGTGTGTGGGGTTTTCGAGGATGTGGCAGTGATCTCTGGCACCTGGGGACAGCCGTGTCCATGTTGACCAGGCATGTAGAGAGCGCTCAGCCTTACCTGATAACACATTTGTAACTGAATACGGTGTTTTCAATTTGTACAGAATAGTTAGAATATTCTATTAAAGTTGTGAAACATGAAGCCAGTGCTCTGTGGGGTCTTTGTGTGCGGCCGCTGTCCCTTCTGACAGCTTACAAGTGGACACACAGCCTGCTGGACCGTGAGTCCCTGTTGCAGGTGGGTCCAAGACCAGTCATCTGGCTTCACATTTTGTCATCGAAGCTTTGAAAGCTCCCTTTTAGGGGAAGGCTGTGTTTAGTTTCCCCACAGATGTGTTTCCTGCCCATGCAGGCCCCTCTGATATGGAGCAGGTCCTTTGTTACTGTAAGGAGAGCTTTGAGATGTGACTCCAGAGCTCATGGGGTACATTTTGTGGCCCCAGAAGAGTCCAGAGGGAAGCTCCCTCACAAAGCCTGTACAGGTGTCTTCTTGAGGTCTTTTCCTGACATCTCTTCTTAATGAGAGGGAAGAGCCCCATCCAGAAATACCTGCTGCGCTGCGCAGGCTCTTGCTCAGTGGTGTAACCTTGGGAAATCCTAGCCTTGGCAGTGCCCAGCTGAACTGAAACCACGTCCAGGAGAAGGCAGCTGTGGAGTCAGCTTGCACTTCTCCACATGGCCAGCCTGCCCATCTTCCTGCTGTGGTCCCTGCCTGCCTGCATGACTGCCTTCTCCCGGGGAGCGGCAAGAAGACAGGGTCCTGGTGGCCACCAGAAGGGTTCAGGGAACTAGATACAGGCTTAGATGTAGACTTGCCTGCAACGTACCCCCAAGGGCAGCAGAGCACGGTGTGGCACCTCGCTCCTTGTCTGCATCTCATGAAGTGCCAGGGGAGCTCTGGCTGCCCATGAGCTGGGCAGTCAATGGCTCCTAGGAAGAGCCTACAGGCTCGGGGCACTACCCCAACTGCGCACCCAAGATGGTTGGGTTGTGCTGGGGTGGGTGCTCACTGACCAGGGAGGCAGTTGATAGAAAGCTCCACAAACGCTGTTTCCACCGGAGTATTTAAAATGAACCCATTTGTGAACACGTGGTTCACAAGTTTGAGATCAGAAGTAATTGCACAAAGTGATGTGCTTGAGTAATTTTCAGGAAATCAGTAGGGATTGTTGCAGTGCTGGGAAGCCTGATGAACCACTTGGCCTGGTCACAGCTATGCTGAGGGCTTTGTAGAAGCCTCTCTCCCCCTGGCCTCACTCAGTGTGTACCCCACACCTGATCTGTTTGACACCTCCTTGTCCGGCCTGAATCTCCTGTGTCACATGCATCGCGTAAGAGCCGCTTTCATCTGCGTCAGCTGTCCTGCTATACTCAGGCCGGAGCTTCCGCAGGGAGCCCCCTGGAGAGTAGGAATGGCCACAGAGGTGCGGTGCAGTCTCTGGAAAGCTGCTGCCTCGGGGTAGCCTGCTCAGAACCCCCTCCCAGCTAGCAGGAGCTTTACTTCCTTGCCTTTATGTCTTCTACTTTCTTGCCTCTATATTTTTAAAAATAAATCTGCTTATACCCTGAAACAAAAGCTGCTATCTCTGGTATATGTAAGTAAGACCTCAGTGAGGTTCATTTTTCAAAAGCTTTCCAGCAGGACTCAATGACACATACCTATAATCCCAGTACTCAGGAGGCTGAGGCATGAGGATTGCTGCAAGTTCGAGGCCAGCCTAGACTACAGAGTTAGTTTAAGGCCAGCCTGAACTGCATAGGGAAGCCCTGTCTCAAAAAGATGGGGAAGGAAAAAGGCTTCCCGAAGTATAGTGATTCTACTTGAGATACGGGTTTCTCCTTGAGTGGAGATCTGTAGCCCCCCACAGTGGGCTGCGCACAGCCTGGCCAGCTGTGCAAGTCTGCCGGGCTGGCTGTGGGTACACTGCTCCCTGGCACCCGGTGCACTTCTGTGTGGCTGGGTGGAGTCCCGCCCACCAGAGTGTCACCTCTGCAATTCACCACTGGGTCATGATGACTCACCACTCCCAAGGGTGGTGACCGGATGTTACTTTCCATGACAACCCAACACACAGGTACATGAGGGTAGCCCACATGGATGCAGGACAGGTGTGGGCCAGTGCTCACCTCCCCAGCCCCAGGGCCAGCACTCACCTTCCTGGAGCCCAGCCAGGGCTGCCCACTGCAGCCCACCCTCCAGTCCCAAGCACTGCCGTCAGCCTCAGCGCTGAGAGGCTGAGGTCGGCGTGCCTGGGGACTGCCCAGGATGAGGCCATCAGGGAGGGCGTGAGGAAGACTTAGGGTCTCACCCTTTTCCTTTTCTGGCAGGATAAGGGCCCCAGGGCATGTGATAGTGTCCAATGTGGAGAGCAGAGAGCAGATGGCCCCTTGTGGCTATGACAGACGCTTTGAGAAGCCCCATCCGCTCTGGACTGCCATTCCATTTCCAGTGAGGTAGGAGAGGGAAGCCATGAAATGTACCTCAGATGTTGTCCTTGGAGTCACCTCAAGTTAGGGCTGGGAACAGCAGGCTCTCTTCATTCAGCAAAAGACCAGAGTGAGCACTAGAAGTGCCCCGGAGAGGTCAGGCCTGGACAGATTAAGATGAGCTGGGAGCAACAAGGGGCCACTGCCAGGCTTGTTCTGTGTGGAAGGGAGAGGGGCAGGTGCCCGTGTCCTGGGCCCCAGAAATGCACAGTTGACCTTGTGTAGCAAAAGACTGCAGATGTGACCATCTGAGGAGACCTTGAGTCAGGACGTGGTTCAGGTGTTACTGTGGTCCCAAAAGGTAGGCTGGTGGGGCAGGCCGTGAAGGCCCATGAGGGAGGAGGCAGAGGTTGGAGGGACAGCCTCCAGAAACCTCTGAAGGGATCTGTCCTGCTCAGGCCTTGCGAACCTTTGGCCTGCTGTTCTTCCTAAAGTCCACCAGCCACCTCATCTGGGGCACCTTGAAACTCCCCAACCTGCCCTCCTGCTCTCACAGGCCCAAAGCCAGGCACCAGGGCTATCAGGCCCCTGTGTCTCCTGCAGCGCCGTATCCACTCAAATTTGAAGACTCCCTGCCTGCTCCTGGCAGGGGTTCCATCCACAGTCTAGACACCTGCAGCGCATGGAGTGCCTGTGCCCCTCGGCAGGACTGGGAAGGAAGACAGTGCTGATCTGGACAGCTCAGCCTTGAAAACAGTGGCCACGGGGGCTGGGGTGTAGCGCAGTGGTACAGCACTTGCCTAGTATGCACAAGGGCCAGGGTTCAACCTTTAGCACACCCCCACGCTGGGAGGCCTCTCCTGACTTTACCAGCCACGGCCAGCTGATGCCCCAAGTCTGGCCCCAGGTGTGCATGACAGATAGGGTAAGAGTGGGAGACCAGACCACACCTGGGGCTGCCAAACAAACCGCCCCTGGTGGTGTGGGGTGGGGAATGACTTAAATGAGAAACTGGGGATACAGCTCAGTAGCATAAGTGCCTGCCTGGCAAGCACAAGGTCCTGAGTTCGATCCTGGTACCAAAAAAAAAAAAAAAAAAAAGAAAGAACTGACTTAGTTCTGGAAGCCAGAAGACCAGAAGTCCCAAATTTAGATGTAGCAGGTCCTCAGGGCACTGGTAGCTACTCTGTCCAGCACCTTGGGCTCCTTGGCATGGCCCACCTCACATGTTCACAGAGCTCCTCCTTTCTGTGCCACCTCCTCCGGGTGCCTCTGAGGACAACTGACATGGCATGTAGGGCCCCCTGGGCCACATGGATCTTCTCAAGGTTCTTAATCGCATCTTTTGCCAGTAAGGTCACATTCATGGGTTCTGGGGATAGTACATGAACGAAATTGGGCGGGGGGAGCACCGTTCAGTTCACAGTGGGCTTCGCAAACAAACACAGAAGCGGGGAGGTGACAGGCATTCACAAGGCCCATAAACATGCGCAGAGACAGGTACAGAAGTGTCCATGGAGAAGAGTCCAGTTTTTGGCCACCAGATAGGTTTTTTAAAAGCCCAGAGCACCCATCATTGGCCAGGCATGGGGAAATGGGCACTTGCAACCCATGGGTGGAGTGTAAGTGGATATAACCATCTTGTCACAGTTACCAGGCGGTGGAGCCCAACAGATCAACCTTTCATCTGACCTGCTGACCTCCGCTGCCTGTGCATCTGCATGTGGCATGGCTTGAGGTGTGGTGGCGAAAGCCTGGGCACAGCCAGACCCTGTGCAGAGGAGTAAACCACAGCATGTCACACAGGGAGGAGGTGAGAAGGTCCCAGACTCCGAGCAGCAAGCCCATGTCTCTGCCTCTGTAGAGACTCATGTATAAGCAAGGTTTGAAACTCCAGTAAAGGGCCCAGGGATATAGCTCAGTGGCATAAGCACCTACCTGGCAAGTGCTAGGTCCTGAGTTTCGATTCCTGGTACCAATAAAAAATAAATTAACTCCAGTAAAATGCACAGGACAAGCCAAGTATGGTGGTGCACACCTGTATTCCCAGTACTCTGGAGGCTGAGACAGGATCACCTCAGGTTCGAAGCCAGCCTGAACTGTGTAGTGAGACCTTGTCCACAAAAAGAAAAGCACATGGCATTACCCATTTGAACCATGTTTAACTGCAAGTTCAGGGCTATTAAACACATTCACACGTGTCCATCTCCAGAACTTTCTCATCTCACAAAAATGAAACTCTATGCCCATTAAACACTAACTCCCCATCATGTAACTCCCCGCTCCCTGGCACCCCCATCCTACTTTCTGTCTCTATGAACTTAACTCTAGGGACTTTATTATTATTATTATTTTTTTTTTTTTTTTGGTACTGAGAATTGAACTGAGGACCTTGTACTTGCCAGGCAGGCACTATGCCTCTCAGCTATATCTGTGGCCCTTAGGGACTTCATTTGAGTGAGTCATACAGTTCTTTCATGTCTGGCTTATTTCACTAAGTATCTTGTCCTCAATCAAGTTCATCCATGTTGTAGCGTGTGTCACAATTTCCTTTTCAGGGTGAGTAGTATTCCACTGTGTGGACAGACCATGTTTATCCATTCACCCACTGTGAGCACTGGAGTTTATGCTTCTGGCTCCTGTGAATCTGGGCATACAGACATTACTTCCAGAGCCTGATTTCAGGTCTTTCCCCTCTGTACCCAGAAGTGGGAATGCCAGGTCATGTGATAATTGTGTTTAATTTTGAAAGGTAATATAAGTGAGGGTTTTTTGGTGGCGATGATGGTGGTTCTGAGATGGGGTCTTGCTATGCTGTCCAAGCTGACCTCAAACTTGGGATCCTCATGGTTCAACCTCCTGCATAGTCAGGATTACAGGCGTGCACCACCATGCCCAGCTCAGGAGATGTAGTTTTTAAAAGAATTGAAAACTGCATACATCATTAAGTGTTGTCCCTTGTCTTGGTTACTTTTTACTCGCTGAGGCAAAACACCTGACACCCCAAATTAGGGAAGGAAAGGTTTATTTAGCTTACAGTTGTTGGAGGTTTCAGTCCACAATTAGCTGGCTCCAAGGCAGGGTGGCATGGCACGGGGACAACACTTTAAGGCAGCAGCCAAGCAAAAGCATCCAGAGTAAAAAGGGGAGAGCAAGCC
>RJWM01038741.1:0-16547 GCA_004363535.1 Dasyprocta punctata | reverse complement strand
TTATAAATTGTAAAGAAGAAAATAAAGCAATCTATAATCCCAAGACCTAGAGATGACTTCTATACCTAGAAATGACTTCTAATACCAATTTGATTTATACCCCTCTAACTTTCTTTATACCATTGTATTCAACATTCTTATAAACTGCTTACTTCTGAAATTTTTGTGAGTTCTTCATTAAATATTTGAATTAGTAAAATATGCAAATGGTTTAAGATAAAATTAACCAAGGACTATAGTAAAAAATAACTCTGTCTCTGTCTCTGTCTCTCTCTGTCTCTCTGTCTCTGTCTCTCTCTATCTCTGTCTCTGTCTCTCTCTCTTTCTTCCCCCATGTGCCCTGGGGCTCAAACCTAGGGCCTTGGCAAGTGCCCTAACACTGAAACACTGAAGTACACACCATCCCCATTTTACTTTTCACATTCCATCGACATTCTTATCTTATCCTTAAGTTTTCTGAGCTTTTAATCATGCTACTTTTATATTACTCTACTCCTTATCTTTTTAATTCTCTTCCAAAAACAAAACAAACCAAGAAACCTCTCTCTATAGTTCTCTGTCTTTCTGCTTTTATTTTCTCTGGGTCTGAAACACAGTTGTCATACTGAAATTTCCCTTCACTGCTTTCAAAGATTAGGGTCACTCATTTTAAGGCTTCAGTAGCTTCTTCTTTTTAAATCTTCCATCATCTTTCTGGAATGTACCTTGAGTAACTCCTTAGGGAAAGCAATCCATAAGGTAAAATTTACAGTACTTTCATGCCTAAAAATGGGTTTATTTAAATTTTCATTCAGTTAATAACATGACAGCATAAAATTCTAGGTCAAACAAAATAGTACCTACTTCTTCTCTCTGGAGTCTTTTAACATGTACTATTTATTCTTAAATTTTCAGTGCTGTGTCTAAGTGTGAATCTTTCTTCATTCATTATACTGTACACTTATCGGACTCTGTCAATCAAAGATATACTCTATCTTCATTTTAGTAAATTAATTTCTCTTATAATGTCCTTCCTTCTTTTTTCTTCCTTCAACATTTTGGAATTCCTATCCTTTAGGGCTCTGGCACACCCCTTCATGTTTTTCATTTTTTCTGTTATATTTTGCATTTCTTTTAAAATTTTTGATACATTTTGTCAACTTTACTAGCCATTCCTACAACTATTAATTATTTTGGCAAGCATATTTTTACTTCAAAGAGCTTTTTATCATTCTCTTATAGTTTCTTTCTCATAACAGTTTTTCTTTGTTTTATTATTGTTTACTGTGCTACATTTTCTCCTGGCTGTCTGAAATGTCTAGAAATTTTTTGTTTGTTTAATTGTCTTCTATTCTATTAATTATCTCTATTTTGGGTAGAATCATGTTTTCCTGTTGATTTATCTTTCCTCACTTTTTCTTTTCTCTTGTATCTGTTTTTGATTTTTTATTTCTATTTAAGATTGAGGCAGTAAGGAGACTGGCAGGTACTACTAAGAACATAGGTAGACATTGTTCACTGTCAGAATTTTCTCTATGGAAAACTGACTGGCAGGAACTTTAGGGCTGGCAGGAAGTCACTTTTTGTTGAGGGTCTCTCTATTAGTTCATTTTCTGTTGCTAAAACAAATATCTCTGTGACTGAATCATATGTAAAGAAAAGAGGTTTATTTGTTTCATGACTTATGTGAAATCTACAAAAGTCAAAAATAATCTATAGTGACAGAAAGTAGATTAAAATGGGTGTCTGGGGCAAGGATGAGGGGACAAGAGATCTTTTCGGGTGGTGTCACGTTCTGTATCCTGATTAAGGTGGTGTTTGTAGAGACAGACAGATGAATAGATAGAGATAATGTCAAAATTTACCCCAAAATACACAAAAATAGTATGTATGAAAATTATCCTTATAAGGGTAGTTTGGTGCACTCCTCACCTTGAATAATTTAGTTTATGGGGGCTGGGGATTTAGCTCAGCGGTGTAAGTGCCTGCCTGGCAAGTACAAGGTCACAAATTCGATCTCTGGTCCCAAAAAAAAAAAAAAAAATACCATTTAGTTTATGGATCAAGTCAATGCAATGCAAAGTTGTTTTTGTTCCTTTTTAAAAATCAAAATAAGGGGCCGGGAGTTTGGCTCAGTGGCTTAAGCGTCTGCCCTGGCAGGTGCGAGGTTGTGAGTTCGATCCCCAGTGCCGCAAAAAAAATAAATAAATAAATAAATAAATAAAGCAGATCTGTTAAAGATAGGTTTTAAAATAAAGATATTATGTATTTTTAAATTTTTCTTATAATACTTTAGTTAATTTTATTATTAATTTAATACACCATCACTGCCAAAAAAGAAAAAAGAAATGTCTTAGAGAAGTTTATTTATTTATTTGTTTGTTTTTATTGCTATTTTGCAGTGCTGAGGTTCAAGCAAGAAATTTATTTTAGAAAGTGAAATTTCATCATATCTCACAATAACCTCCTCAGTTTGCCCTAAGTTACAAACATAACGATCAGCTCAATGTTTACTTCTCAATTATCTAATAAATATATTAATAAGTATTTTCATCTATAATTTTTGTAGATATGAGATGTTATATATATATATATATATATTTTTTTTTTTTGTCTTTTTGAGACTAGGTCTTGATATGTGGTTCAGATAGCCCCAGCTGGTCTCAAACTTTCAATGATCCTCCTGCCTCAGCTTCCCGAGTGCTCGGGTTATAGGTATGCAACACCATGCCTGGCTTGCTGCATAATTTTGCAACTTGTGTGTAGCATTCTAAGGCTTTTAGCTGATGCAAAGGGCTGTTGCTCTCCCTCACTCTATTCCGGTTTGTTTTCACTCTGTACCTGTCTCGGAGGCTGCTTTCCTCTGCCTCTTCCAGTTAACACCACGCCGACCGCTCCAGCCCCAGGATTCACGGCTCTGCCACCCAACGGATGAAACAGTGTGTCTTCCCCTGTCAAACCCAGGGGCAGCTTAAACGTTAAGTTACAAGCATTTCTTTAAGAAATAAATGCCAACAAATTGTCTGTAAGGGTTAGGTAGCACATGGGTGAGTTATAACTTTCTGAATTGGTACAAAATTATTATCTGGAAAGTAATTGCAAAATGTAATTTTCCAGGCTTCACTGTGAGACAGGCAGGTGCTAATGTGAGAATGCGGCCTGGATGGTAGGTAAAAATGCCCCAGTCTTCACACTTAGAAGGGTCTTGGACTCACACTACACTTAGATATGGAAGGGCTTGACTATTTCCTCAGCCTGATTCTGAATCTGAGTTCAACCTCCAATTGCCCATTTTCTCCATTATTTGTTTCAGTGGGTTCTGTGACAGCCTTGGAAATCTGGAAAGGAAGCATTTTACCCTGAAATTTTTTGCTACTGTGCTTTAAGAGGTGCTGAATAGATCTTTGGTCCCTGTATTGGGTATGCTATGTCCCCCCAAGTCCTCACATACTTTTGATGGGGCTAAGTCTGGCGCTTGCTTTTGTTCGGTTTGCTGTACCTGCCCAGGGATGAAACTGACATACAGTGTAATGGAAGACGGGTCTTCCTCTTGCGCTTCCATTTCTGCCTCTCTCTCTCGCCAGTGCAGCTTGCAGCTTGCAGCCGCCATGAACAGCAGGCCCGCCATGCCACGCTATCTTGGAGCCAACTTAAGTATGGACTGAAACTCCCGAGAAACTGTAAGAATAAACCTTTCCTTCCCTAATTTTGGGCCTCAGGTATATTGTCTTGGCAACGAACAAAAAGTAACCAAGACAGTCCCTTTTTCTGTCCTCGAGTGTCTCTGGTTAAAATTGTTTTTGGTATCATTCCTATTATCTCTTGCCATGTTAAAAAACAAAACAAAACATTCCAAATCTTAGTGCTTTAATCAGTGACCTAAAAACCAGAGTTCTGTGCTGCTCAGGGCATTTCTTCAATTTGCTGTCCTCTGACATACCTGAATATGTAAATCTATTTAAATAGAAAATTAAAATGATATATAGAGAAAAACATGCTGCCTGGGCAGACCACCTCCTCACCTCCCTCCCTCAAGCTACACCGCAGGCTTTAATCTCACAGCATTCATTTATTCTGCTTATGAGTTTGAAATTCGGGCAGGCCTGAGCAGGAACAGCTTGTGTCCGCTCTCCAGGGTCTCAACTGGAGCTGCTCAGTGGGAACTGGAGAGTCCAACCTCAAGATGGCTCACCCACCGGCAAGTTGAAGCTCGCTGTTGCCTGTGAGCCCCATTGGGTGTGAAGGCTGGGTGCTCTGGTTCCTCTCAGCCTGGGCATCTCCACAGCCCACGTGGGTTCCCTCAGACTACAAAGGCTAGGTCACCACAGTGAACATCCCTGGTCAGCTAGGCAGATACGTATGACCCACCTTTAGCTGTCATGTGGAGTCATTTCTATTACACCATTGCTTCAGGAAATCACAGAGTACCACCTAGGTTCAAGGGGGAGGAAAAGTGGCTCTTATTACTCAATGAAAGGAATATCAATCTTACATTATAAAAACAGCATGGGAGAGGGCAGATAGTATTGGAAAATACAATCTGTTACCAGACCTTGACATATTTTATGTTATGTTTGTAGGTTTTTGGATATGTATTCACGAATTGATTATTCTCAGCTCCATTCTGCCTCCTGTCATCCTCCTCATAACCCTGTGAGGTAGTTATATTCCTTTTTTATATATCCAAATGTGGCTCATATATATATTTGCTTTATCAGGTATGTCCAGCATGTGGCTCATGGATTGGATATGGCTGCTTGCCTGGGCTTCACTGGATGAAGAGGGTTCCTCTTGGCTACATACAAAACTATAATATATTTAATGTGTATAAGTAATGAAACTACCTGCCATTTTTTTTTTTTTTTTAGCTAGCACTTTATTTTTTAAATTGTGAATTTTTATCTGAATGTCTGGCTCTTCTTCACAGTCAGAAGACTGGATAAATTCAGGCCAGGCTGACTTCATATCAGTAGCATGCTAGCATTTGGGAGTAGTGGTTCCTTAGTCAGGACCTAGTCCATGTGCCACAGGCCCCACCAATCCTGTAACCATGTCACTCTTTACCTTTTTTTTTTTTTTTTTTGGTGGCATCCATCGGGGATCGAATTCACAGCCTCATGCCTGCCAGACAGGCACTTAACCCATTGAGCCAAACTCCCGACTCTCACTCTTTACATTTTAAATTTTAAGTCTCATAAGCATTTGACTCTTGCTTTATAAAACAGTGGGCCTATAATCTACCCTGGTAAAGAACAAATAATGGTTATACCTTTCACTTGGAGTTTTCAATATATTTCTATATCTAGCTACCTTCAGGGGTTTCTTTCTTTTTCAATCTGCTCTCTCTGTGGGGGTGACCCTCAGGTTGCCGTTTCCTATAAAAGGCACTGTCAATTCTCTGCTGACTAGAAGAACAGAATGTATGACGTGTCCCACTCCCCAGAGTGGTCCGGCTGTTCAGTCCCAGGTTGGTCTTTTTGAGAATCCCCACAGTGAAGCTGGGTTCTCTTTGTGGTCCTGAATTTGCCATTAGCACTGAATCCACCTGGAATTCCCAACAGGAGTAAGAGAAGCTCCTGCAGGGAGCACCAGTGTCAATGTTTTCCAGCACCACAGTCTCGCTAGAGCCAAGTCCATGCACAAAGACCTTGTCTCTGGAGGATAAGGGACCAGTGTTCATGCCACTGTTCATAACCAGTCCTGAATATTCCTAGATGTTCAGAGGCACAATGCTCACTTTGTTCTTTCAAGGGTTCTTGGTTTTGTTTCCAAAATGTCAACAGATAACTATAAGTGTTGATTAAACAACCAAAAGCATTGCCTAAGGAGGGCATTCACTGCCCAGGCTTCATTTTGGCCTTCAGAAAAGTTTGGGATCCCCTGAAAGGGCTGCAGGCAGGTTGGGCTTCACCTGAACAATTCTTTCCCTGCTGAGGCTTGGGTTTTGTTTTATTTTGGTATTTTATTTTGTTTTGTTTTGCTTTGCATAGCACTGGGAATTGAATCCAGGGTCTAGCATATGCTGGGAAATTACTGAGTTACACCTCCAGTGCTTTTTTATGTGTTTGTTTTAGGATGGAATCTTTCTAAATTGTGCAGCAGCCTGGCCTTAAACTTGAAATCTTCCTGCCTGTCTCCTGAGTACCTGTGATTACAAACACACTCTATCATCCTCGGCTTCTCTAGCTTTTTAATGCTGAATAAAGCAATCACTCTTAGCACAGCCGGTTTAATAACAGGAAATGTTTTTAGTTTTATTCTTCTTAACTATTAGAGCAGGCTGTGCTACCAGGCCCCAGTGTCTGTGGCAGGCAGCTTCCCCTGACTCTAATCCATCCTATTTCATGCTCTCCTTCATCTGTGACCAGGATCCTAGAGTTCATGTCTCTCATCCCCTTACTGTTCATTACATTGGTCTTTAACATCTAATCCAGTTATGTATCCAAAATTTAACAACAACTTTTTCTTCTCTTGTAATTTGGGCAGGATCCCATAGGAAGAAGTCACCACTGATTCTCCCAGCAATACCTGGGCATCTAAGCTCTGGGTTTTTGATCTACTTCCAAGATGATTCTCTGCTAGCTAGCTGTTGGTGCTGGGTTGAGGCCCTGGAGCTGTGGGGGTTTTTTTCCCCCTGACATGGGCCTCTCCATGCAGCCCAGGCTTCCTCACAACATGGCTCCAAGCATGAGTTTTTCATGAAAGGAAAACTCAGTGGGATGAGTTGCTTTTCGTGACCGACCCTCAGAAATCACAGTTTCACATAGTAAATGTTAGTTGAAACAGTTAAATGCCCCATGTGGATGCAAAAGGAGATGTTGACCCCACTTGTCTTGATGTGGATTAGTGAGGTACTGGAGGAAAATGGAACAAGAAGTACTGCTGCAGCCACTTTTGGGAAAACCAACCTACCTACCATCCTATATACCCCTAGATAATACATTATTTGCATGTTTTAAACATTTTGGGCCCATTCATACTGAACATATTCTTCTATAATTTTGTTTCCTCAACATTTATGAGTCACTTAACTGCTGAGAGAAGTTGTTTTAAGAATTTACCATAATTTAGTCTCCCCTTCCTTTTTGTCTTTCTTCCTACATGTCTTTCTCCTGCTTGCTCTTTTGTATGGTGCTACTCTGAATATTTCCATTGAATTCTGCACATAAACCTAGGGCTGTGGTTCTCAACCAAGAGGTGATATTTATCAGTGCCAGAGATAGTCAGCAAATGTCCCACATATTTTTTATTTTCATGACTGGAGTCAGGGGAATGGCTACTACATCTAGTGGGTACAGGCCTTGCATGCTGCTAAATATGCAGCAGTTCACGGAGTAGCCCAGAGGTGGTGAACCTATGGCACATGTTATTTGTTTTTCTTTTAAAGCAAAAGATGTTAATGTGTGAGTTGTTTTTTCTAGGCTCAAACCTCAAAATTCAGGTTGAACTGCAGTGTTGGCACTTTGTGATAAGTAAGTGAGTTTGGGGTTGCAATTTGGGCACTGATGTCTGAAAGTTTCACCATTATTGGTATAGCTCCTCTGTCACAAGAATTGTCTCATCAAAAAAGTTGACAGTGCCAAAGTTGAAAAATTCTAGCTTAAAGTATATATCTAAGAGTGAAATCCCTAAGGCTTTGTAGTTTTAACTTTATGATATAGTTCCAAATAATTTGCCAAGTAGTTGAACAAGTTTATACTCCCATCAACATTTGTTGTTGTTGTCAGTCTTTTTAACTTTTGCCAATTCCTGTTTTTATTTTTACCCTTCAGAAGTGCACGTCCATATGCTTTGCCCCTTTTTTATAGTTCTTCATGTATTCTGGATCCTAGTCCCTTGTGATTATAGTTATTACAAATCTCTTCTCCCAGTTTGTGGCTTATAGTCTCACTTCATGGTTCTTTTGTGATATAAGGAGAAGTCAGAGCCTTGCACATGCGAAGCAAGCTCTCTACCACTGAGCTATATCCCAAGCCCTTTTGTATTTTTGTTTTGAAGCAGAGTCTCTTAGTTGTCAAGGCTGGCCTCAAATTTGCACTCCTTTAGCCTTCCAAATAGCTGGAATGGCAGGCATGTACCACTACACATGGCTTCATAGTTCTTCTGATGAACAGATGTTCTTAAATTCTATGTAGTTAAATCCATCCATCTTACACTGTCCTGGATGGTTTGTAGTTTTGAGTATTTTCTAAGAAAGCTTGTCCTGCCTTGAGTCATTTCCTGATTCTCAAGACTGGCAACACACTGAGGGGCTCTCATCTCTACAGTGGGTGAGACCTAGAGTTCCTTTTGCTAATGCCAGATATAGCTGTGTATTCTTATCTTCTGCTGTGTTTACTTAGTCCTCGTAAATACTAGGCTTCTGATTCGATTTCCAGATACACCACATTTCCCTGCTGGAACTGGACTGTTTTCCGTGACCTTTCCAACCTTCTCTGCCCAGCACTGGATTTGGCTGTCTGGAGCCTTGTTTCAAAATGAACTGACTTCCCTAGAGCCACAGCACCTCACTCAGTATCAGCACAGCTGAAGATGTCCCTTTGACATTCACTTTGCCAGGATTGAGCCCTAATTTCTGCACTATTCGGATGGTTTCATTTGCACCCATCTGGGGCACTGCCCTCTAGGATGAAGTAAAGAGCAGGGTGGAGCTGAAGATCCCAAGTGGTGTCCAGGCACATTGCTGTCCACTGGAGCAGAGTCCTGAAGTGAGCCTCTCTGCTCTGGATGTGTATTTTAAAGCCAGACTTACCTGCTCAGTGTCCCTCAAAGGAAAACACAATTAAAGGATAGCTGTGGCGGTCTCTGCTTCATCCAGGAAATCAATAAATCCAACTGTTTCCCTTTCCTTCCATTTCTCAGCTCTATTCAGGCCCTGACTTTTGATATCCCTTCCTTCCTGGATCCTCTACTCACCTTTAAAACTTCACATCCATGCAGGTTTCCCTGACTTTGACATTCAGGAATTTGTAAGGTTTGGGTGAAATTCACCATTTGATTCCAGTATCTCTTATCTGTATCAAGAAAGACACCTCACCCTGGCTCAAGCTGCCATCACACAGAGCCAGAGGTTCAGGTAAAATTCAAGGGAATTTTATGTTGAGTTTCTTGGTTAACAGAGAAGATAGATCTTACTGTGGGAAATGAGGTGAAGTTAAAAGTAAGAGTTAAAAAATCCAAACAGCAGGAGGAGTAGGAGGAGGGACAGGAGTGAGGGGATTTGTGACCCAGAAATGTATGACCATGGTGCAGAGCCAGCATGTGGGGCCTCATATGTGTTAAGAAAACAGGTGAGGATTTCTAATTTTACTGGTTGTATGTACAAGGCAGGTAATCCTCGCAGAGCCCTGTTTTCATCATGCATAAAGTGGAACTGGTATGGTAACTTACATGATTGTAGGAAAATTAAATAATAATAGTCAAAGTATTTGCATAGTATCTGGCATAGAGTGAGTGTTCAAAAAAGTAGCCGTTATTGCTACTTTAGCAATAACAATTTAGGAAGAGAATGCCAGCTGGTATTCTGTGGGTGACAAACCATGGCCTGTATGTCAAATCCAGTTCTGTGGGTACGTGGTCCATGAGTTAAGAATCATTTTACTGGGCTGAGGTTATAGCTCAGCTTATGCACCTGCCTTGCAAGCGTAAGGTCCTGAGTTCGATTCCCAGTACCAAAGTAAATAAATAAATAAGTAAGAATCATTTTTACCATTCTTGCAAATGGTTGAACAAAAATCAGATGAATAATATTTCATCATGTGTGGGAATGTTGTGAAATTCAAATTTTTATTATCCCTAAGTAAAGCTTTACTGAAACAAAACCATACTCATTTCCTTTGCATTGTCTTGCTTTCTACCTCTCTCAGAGAGTTTGCTGACTCTTGACATAGGCCCAGCAGGCTAGAAGGAAGTGCTTTAGTCAGCTGGACCTTGCAGAAATAGGCTGCTCTTCTGCTGTGCATCCCTGCACACTACACTGCCTCTCCCTTCTTACTTGTCCTCCTCTGGGCTCCCAGAGTACCTTTTGGTCAAGCTCGCCTCATTTGACCCAGCACACGGATGTCCAGATTTCTCAACAAGGGTCCCGAGTCATTGCAAAATCATAGGAGGGAAACAGACATGCTTTACTTGAAATTAAAGTGGAAGGAAACATGTGAAAGTACTCTGTAAACCCAAGAGATTTATCACTCAGCAAATAATATTCAGCAAATAATATTCAAATGATATCCAGCAATGTTTGGGTGCATCTACTCCTTTATGTTTGAGAATGTGTATTATGGTCACTTTTTCTGAACACAGTGTTTTACTAACCAGACCAAATATGTTTTCAAACCAAACAAAATCACTCAGGAAGTATGTCAATTCCCACCCTCCAAGTGGAGTTTTGAGCATCCCAGCCCTGTCTGCAGAGAACATCCTGGCTCCTCTGCCTTGTTTCTGCCTCCTCTTTGCCTCTTGTTCACTGTCTTCATTTCTTTTTTTTTCTTTTTAAGAGAAAAAAAGACACATAAAAGAAAGACAAAAAGCAAAAGAGACCAACAAATGACACCAGCAAATCCAAAACAGTAACATTATAGGTTTACAAAACAAGATGATAGGAACTTGACAATGATTGCAATATTGCGTATCATTAGCTTTGACACAGTTTACATTAACAGATCTAGACATGTAAAATTGATCTAATCATATGAGTATTAACCAATCTTTCTCAATAACTAATACATTCAGCAGTACAGACATTTTAGTTATCTTACATATACATATATTCAGATTTATGTCTTTTTCCTTTCCCTTCCTTCTTTCCTCCTTTTCCCTGGCTTCATTTCTTTTGTTTTTTCCAAAGCTCTGTGAGTTTTTGGTCACTGGTGTAGAGATCAGATGAAGTTCGTTGTGTTTGAAGAAGATGAGGAAGTGTGAGCCAGTATTTTAAGAGAATTGTCAGCCAGACATGGACATTTCCCAAGTAGGTGGTAAAAGTTGGAGAGAAGGAA
Source organism: Dasyprocta punctata (assembly GCA_004363535.1). Lineage (NCBI taxonomy): Eukaryota > Metazoa > Chordata > Mammalia > Rodentia > Dasyproctidae > Dasyprocta > Dasyprocta punctata. Next base: position 5,577 of record RJWM01038741.1, on the reverse strand, counting down.
CAGGATTGGCCAGTTTCTTGTCCTGTCATGGGAGACCCAGGATTGTGGACAGTGATGAGGAAAGAAGAGATGGGTAGAATAAGACCAAGAGGGTGTTTTACAGAGGAGAGGATAAGCAAAGTGTCAGGGGAGCTAGGACAATGCTGGGCTCCTCTGGGTCCCCAGAGGATTTGGGAAAATGAGCAGCCTTCCCTAGAGAAGATGGCACAGGCAGGTTACAGAGAACCCTCTGTGGAAGAGAAAAGAGAGAAGTCTGGGGTGTTGTTTGCCTTTGGGGGAGATGCCCAAGGACATTCTGGGGAAGGATAAGAGGGAATTCCAGGAGGAGGGGATAAGGTGAGTGGGACAGACCTTGAAAACAACTCGGGGTCAAGAATGAGGAGACATCTTGAGAGGTTTACATTTTGGGTGCAGGCCGAGGGCAGTAGGAACCTGAGTCACCTAGGATTAGCTGGCCCCAAATTCTGAATAAAACCCAGCTTGTTCCATCCTGGGGCTAGGGGAAGAGGAATGGGGTGGGTGTGGGAAGCCCGATGACACATCAAAGGCTGGGGGTGGGTATTGCAGCTGCCACCATTCATGCCCTTCCTGCCAGGCTGGAGCAAAATGCCTGCTACCGAGTCGTTATGCGTCAGTCAGTTTCTCCTCATTTCCTGAACTCACACATTAAGCAGGTACAAGTGCTAAGGGAAGAGGCTCAAATTTCTAAAGACATTCTGGCAACATGATTCATACTACCCTAGAATGCCCTTTCGCTAAGTGTTCCTGTGGCTCACTTTCCTCTTCAATCAGGTTTCTTCTCTGATGCCAGTCCCCAGATAGCCCTTCTCATTCCTTGTAGTCATCTTACTGTACTTTATTTTTCTTCATGTCACTTCTGTGGACCTGGCACTTTCTATATTTGTGTATTGTTATCTGCCATTCTTACCTGAATGGAAGCTGTATGAGGTCAGGGGTTGCCTGCTTACTCTACTCCCCAGAGCCTGACTTAGAGCACAGCTCAGTTACTAGTCCTGATGAGCAAATGGATGAGTAAGGACTGATGGAGCACAGGCAAACCTGACTTCCAGCCGAACACATAGTACTTGGGGGTTGCATCTCATAGTCAGATGCTGTTGTTTCTCTAGTGATTCTGTTGCTGCAACCATTTGGTAGTCTCTCTTCACCACTCCCTTCAAAAATGAGTTGCCTAAAATACAATGCTCACATGTCTCAAAATTTTATGTAACTAAATTTGGCAGCTAAAGCCTCAGCTACTTGCCTTCACCACTCCCCCCGGCTTACCCTTCCTCCTTACCTGCCTTTTTTGGTGTTGGCCAAGATAGCACAACCTGAGATTAGAATCAGAAAATTGAGCTTCTATGATGATCCCCTACCAAGACTTGCAGGGGTATTGATCCCTAAACTAAACATGTGATTACATGATAGTATGATAAGAGCAAGAGGAGAGCGGCTACCATCAGAAAGGTTGCTTCCCTCCAGGATTGATCTGAGTAGATGCTGAGGAATGAGTAGGATTTAGCTGAGCAAGGGAGGGTTGGGGAAAAGTGAATAGCAGGGAAATCCCTGAAGTTTGAAGTAGGGCCTGTTAGAGGAACGGCAAGTGCCAGGTGCCCAAAATCCAGGAGGAGGTGGGGGTAGCTCTAGTACTTACCAACTGTGTGCTACTGCACAAATTAACTGCTCCTTTTGAGGAGAATAGCAGATTCTGGGTAGCTGTGCAAGAGGCAGTGTGCATAAAAGACAACACAGTGTGCTGCACACAGTAAATACTCAATAAACAATAGCTATTATGTGCTGTACTCTGTGCCAAGTGGTGGTTCAGTGCCCAGCACAAGGTGGGGGCTCAACGGAAGTGGGTGAACTTCAGGCTCTGGAAAGTTCTCTCTCTCCCATCCCACTCAACTCTTCCCCATGGAAAAATCTATTGCCTTTGCTAGAGGCTCAGACCTTTTTGGGGTCTCTAAACCCAGAGAGCCTGGTTCATATAAACCTTGCCTTACTATAGATCTCCTGTCTTGCTACTTTAGGAAAGCAGAGAAAGCCTTGGAGTGGCTGTGAGAGTAAAATGTCAGGTTACCTTCAACCAAACGTCTTAGGCGGGGGTCCAGATCTGAAGTGCAGTAAGAGTCAATCCAGGCTTTCTTTGGTGTTCTGGTGGCTCCCTGGTTTTGTTTCCAGGTTTTCAATTTGGGCTAAGATAAATTCATAACAGGGAGCACAGTAATTTATGGGATCCATAATAACAATACCATTATTTTCCCCCTGAACATTAAAATAAAAATCAGGGGCTAGATGTGCAATTCAGTGGTACAGCGCTTGCCTAGCCTATGCAAGGTCCTGTACCACACAGAAAAAATTTCAAATTTTTGAGAATTTGAAGTTTTCCATAGGTTCAGAATACAATGAACAGGTATAACCATCAGAAAGATTCACCACCTGTTAATGTTTGGACACATTTACTCTCTCTGTGTGTAACTTCTTTGGTTGACAGGAAGTTGCAGACACCATAACACTTCAACTTAAAATCTTCAGCATATATTTCCTAAAAATAAAGGTTCTCCATAAGATATCCACAACCCTAAAATCACACCCCAAAATTCAGTGTCATCTGAATGCTTTTACACTCAGGTCAGCACAGGGACATGATGTGCTGTTCCAACTCCTGCTTGTTGACCCTTCAGCTGGCCCTGGACAAGCTAGCCCCGGCAGCTGCTCCATCTCCCCTCCACTGCCCTGCAGGTGCTGGCCCACAAGACAAGATCCCCTCAGCAGAGGCACCTGCACAGTGTGCAACATCTCACTTTTATTCTGAACAGTAGTGCTGCATTTACATTCACTGCTGACATCTGGACCCAGCAAGATGGAACATTAGATTTGTGTTGTTAGGAAAAAAAGGAGAATGGTTTAAAGGTATAAAAAAATCATCACATAATATTCAGCTCATGTTTACATTTTTCCATTTGTCCCCAAAAATGTCTTTTCATCTAATTTTACCCTAAAATCTAATTGAGTTACATTTGCATTTGGTCATTATGCCTTTTTAGTCTATTTTAACTTAACACAGTCCTTTGTTTTTCTTTTTTTTATTGGTAGTGATTTTTTTTTTAGTCTCATAGAATTTCTCACTTCGAGATTTTTTTTTTTTAGTCTCATAGAATTTCTCACTTCAAGATTTGATTGTGTTCTCTTATGTAAATAGAGTCCAGTCAACTGTTACTTTTTCAAACTTATTTGTTTCATTAAAAATAAGTCATGTAGGCTAACATTTTTTGTGCTTTAGAAAGTTAAATTTTTCATTTATTTTTGCCCACCAGCTCTCTAGCACCAGGGATCGAACTCACAACCTCACTCCTGCCAGACAGGTGCTTAAGCCACTGAGCCAAACTCCCAGCCCTAGTTTTTTGAGGCAGGGTCGCACTATGTAGCTCAGGCCGGTCTTGCGCTCGCGTTGTAGCCCAAGCCGGCCTCGAACTCACAACGCTCCGCCTACCTCAGCCTCCCGAGTGCTGGGATTAAAGGCGTGTGCCACCACACCCGGCTTCCCACTAGCTCTTTGACCTGCAATTTTATACTCCTTGCAGTTAACAGTGTATCCCTCCAGAAAAATTAGTACCTACCCCTGGATACAAAGATATGTAATTTATTTTCCCATCACAGAACTCATTTTCAATCTTACATTCATGTGAGCTTAGTATTCCCACCATTTTTCATATTTCTACTTAATTTATTTTAAATGATGTGATACAATAATACATTCAGATAATTTTTATTCTTTTAAATATCTGCTTTCACTTTATGGATGTCTCATCATTTGACCAGTCTTAATTAATTAATCAACTATTAATCAACATGTAGGTTATTTCCAGATTTTCTCTTTTTTTCTATCACTGATGATGCTGAAATAAACATCTTTGAACATAGACATGCTGTATTTTTGTTATACATCTGTGTGGGTGAAGTTGCTGTGTGAAAAAGTGCATTTATAACTTGGACAGCTTTATGTCTTCGTGCACTTGCAGGATGCTCAGAGTGGGTTAGGTGCAGTGCTGGATATGGAGCCCATGCTGAGCAGCGTCCCCCTGGTCTAGATGGAAAGCCCAGCTAGAATACCTTATCATTTTTAGCCAAATTATAGCAAATAATAAGAAAAGTTTTCCTATGAGTAGTTTTCTTTAAAAGGCAAAAACTGCTAACTCCAAGAAGTTCCACAGATTAAATTGCACTCACAGCTGTATTTTGGGGAAATGTGCACAAGGACTGGATAAAGTACCCATTCTCTGTATTACTTCAGGAGTTGGACAACGAACCATGTGTGATGAAATGATGAATTGGAACTGGGTGCCCAGGAGGAGAGCCTGATAACAGAGGAGATAATACAACTACAGAGGAGGTGCTCTGGGAGGCTGAGGCAGGAAGATCACAAGCTTGAGCACAGCATGGGCAATTCTGTGGCTTAGTGAGACCCTGTCTCAAAGTTACAAATTTAAGAAAAGGGCTTGGGATATAGCCCAGTGCAAAGGCTACAATGGTACAATCTCCAGTACTGCAAAATGCAATTACTAACGGGGGGACATTTTCTTAGGTGGCTGTGTGAATTTCTGACTCTCAGTCAGGGGACAGGGTTCAGTAGTCTCCCATAACTAGATCTTGTTAGGTTGTTTATAGTATAATACCAGAAGAAAACTATGCAGCCGGTAAAGGGAAAGCCCAAGAAATAAGTGTCTGTGATTTTATTGTCTCATCTTCATTAAAACATAATTTTTCTAAATTCTTCAGGCATTGTTGAACTTTTCGAAATAAGTAGTTTTTGCTGAGCAATATTCTTTTAAGAACTTTTAATTGACTTATAGTAATTGTACATATTTATGTGTAGGAGTATGATATTTCAGTATGTAGAGACAATGTGTAAACATTAGATCAAAGCAATTAGCATGTCATATTTACTTTTCTTATTACTGAGACAAAATACACAACAGCCAAAGTTAATGCTGGAAAGGTTTATTTAGCTCACAGTCTGTAGAAGTTTCACCCTATAGTCGGCTGGCTTCAAGGCAGGGTGGCATGGCACAGGAGAAAGAGTCTATGGCAAAGCAGTTAGGAGGCAGCTAAGCAGCAGCAGCTGGCCTGCCATTCCCTTTTATCCCATCCAGGCTACAAGCCTTTTGGGTGACACATCCAGAATTATGCTAATTCCAATCAGTGGACTAATTTAGTGCCACACATCCTTCATCCCAGTATCACACACCATAGATTCAGCCAGTTCCAAAAATCCCACCCATGAGAGCATGAGGTTTTAGCAGGACATCTAGATACAAGTCATAACATAGCATATCTATCAGTTCAGATATTTATCATTTTGGGGGAGTAGGAAACATTCAAAATCATCATTGCTAACTAGTTTGAAATAATTGTTGCCAACATAGTTACCCTACTGTGCTACAGAACTTTGTGGAACACTATTCCAACCTCATATCCATTGACCAATATGTCTTCATCTCTCCTCCCCCACACTGTCTCCAGGCTCTGATAAGCCTTATGCTTCTCCTCATTTCTATTTTTTTTTTTTTTTTTTTT
>RJWM01038740.1:0-16458 GCA_004363535.1 Dasyprocta punctata | reverse complement strand
AGAAGTAGTGCTCTTTCTCTAAAAGAACCATAGTGTATTTAATCTAAAATCTACAGGTTTAAAAATTAAAGCAATACCTGAAGAACTCTGTCAAGCATAGAGGTAGGAGTTGTCTATATTTGGCCCAGGACATTTGAATTTAAGACCAAATGAAATCTAATAAGCAGCTCTGTTCTGATAAGAGTCATACACGACAATCATGTTCTTTCTGTTAAAGTTCCAGTAAATCACCTGACACCTCGATGATTTTATATATCTATACATATATATATGTTTATATGTGTACATTACAGGACCATTGAGATACCTGAAAACAAATACAGAGATAGTCTGTATGCAAAACTAGGTATTTGAACAAATTTGCATTTCAGATAATTACTAAATCCCTAGCTAGTAGATAAAGGGTAGAAATTTTCTAATATTTTTTGCTTTTCTAAGGTGTTTACTATATTTTCTTTGGATTCTAGGCCTCTGTAACCTCAAATAATATAAGCAAATTTTGTCATTAATGTTAGTGTTTCAGGAATTAGAGGAAATGGAAAAGTCATATGTAAAGGAGTTATGTTCTACAACTAAGTAAGTTAAAAAATAAAAATCAGCAGAAGCCCAACAGATTTTGCAAATGTCTTGCCTGCAAGACTCTATGATCCTATGGAACTTGAGAAACTAAAGTGTGTTTGTTTGTTTGTTTCTGAGATTTTTCTCTAAACTTGTTCTCAAGTGCTTAATTCATCCTTTAGAGACAAGTCAATATCAGGCTCTGGCTTGGTAACTCAGGTACGCCATCTTTTTCTTGCTGTCCTAAAATATCCTTCTTCTAATGAGGACGGTAGGGGAACCAACAGTATTGTGAGAACCATTCTTAATATAAAGAATAATTATCCCTCCATAGTGACTAACAGATGTTACTTTTAGGATTAATACTGTTTCTTTTAAGTTATAAGAAGTCTCAAATATTAGAAATTAATACAAAATCTAAATTTTCTCTTCAAAGTTAAATGGGCTCATTATTTAAAGATAAAGAAAAATTAGAAGAGAGGCAGCATGATACGATAGATGGAACGAGGGAACAGAAGTCAGAAGGTGTGCTAAGTTTCTCCAGATCAAGAACTATGATTCCATGTCCAAACTGCCTACCCAAACACAATCCCTAGCTCCTTATAATTTTTCAATAAACATGCAATAACTTCAGGTGAGCTTGGGGCAACGTTCTCAATTTGTGTGCCAAAATTTCTTTATAATAAAGTAAAATGCAAGATAAAATACAAGACAGGGTTGCCTAAGTAAAATTTCAGCTGTAATACAGTCTTGGATCCTTGCTAGATTTCATTCCAAGTAAAACAACATATGAGATTAAAAACAGATAAAGTACCCTTGTTCTAGTTTGAGAAACATGGTCCACTTTGTCAAATTGGCGAATTTCAGCAACAGTACCTTTTTGATTGTAACCAGTTTTCTCTCTCTGCTCTTGTCGTGCAAGTGACAGAAGAGTGCAGCCAACAGGCCAGCACCAGGAAACAGAGTTGGGTGTGGTTTATTAGGAACAGCGAAAGAAAGCTTGTCGGGAGGGGCTCCAAAGGGAGAACACTGGGGAAGCACCCGGACTGAGGACAGACACGTGACAATGCAAGTACGCAAACGCCAGGCTTGCCAGCCACTGGTCCTCATTAGATTTTACTAATCCTTTGTCTCTAATTCTCCAAGTCTTACTCAGCCTCTTGTACTCTTTCCCTCTATCTCCTGATCTCACTATCTTCACCAAAATCTGATTTTGCTGAAGTTAATTTCATGACATACTCCAGCCAGTCAACCGCAGCACTGGCTCCCAAACCGGGCAGCAAATCAAAATCATTGAAAAACTGTTTCCCTCCTCCCACCCGACTGACTTGACTTCTCCAGGGACTGAAATCCAGAAATAAATTTGCCAGAAGCTCCACAGCTTATTCAGATAAATTCATTATTTGAATCTCTAAATTTAAATCTTAGTTATATGGCATATATATGGGGGGGGTGACACTGTTGATTTTTGATCAAATTCTGGATTCCATTTCTTTAAATTTATGTATTCTTTCATTTTTGTATTTTTAAGGGAATGTTTCAAACATACAAAAAATATAATAGCAAGCCCCCATCCACCCTTTGACAATTAATTCATTGCTCATCTTATCTATACTTCCATCCCATATAATATTTTGAATCAAATCTGACAGAGTGAGCAAAGGATCTTCTCAGAATAACATCACTGTGCAAGATGAGGTTTGAGTGACCCAATTCCCTCATCTAAAGAGCTGACCCTGGGAGCAGACAGGCCAGGCACACTGACAAAGGCGGCTTCTCCTCAGAGTCACTGATGTTAGTCTGCCCTAGAATTATTCTCCACCATTAGTAAATCCGAAAGAAGTATTATATTCAGAAAATAGAAAGTACTGTTTTAAAAATAAAAAATGCGTTTACTATTCTATTACCATTTATACTGTAATTTGGACCTATTTATTTCAATAGGAGCAAGCACAGAATGTGATATTATGTTGTCCTTTGAATATCACAGGACATTCCTTTCTATTCTACTGAGTTCCCTTTTTGGTGGTTAAAAGAATGGTGTGTTTTGTTTTTGTTTTTTTTTTAAAGCTAAGGCCAAGGCCTTCACCGTGCTGACGTCAATCACTGTGCTTGGGTTGCACAGTTTAGCACTGCATCAATCTGTTTTCACCCAACAACAGAAAAAAAAAGATTTTCTTAATGAAGGATGTCAGAGCACAACCCCAAGAGTCTATAAACAGTTTCCTAAATATTCCCAACTTCCAATTTTTAAACAAAATCAGATCTGTCTTACAAAGGTGCAAACCTTACATGCTATCCTTAAGGTAACCTGTTAGTCTTTAATTTCTGTCTCTTTCCATTATAATTCTACTTGTCTAACAGTCCAAGGAGCATAAACACTGAAATGCCTCCCTAAACTTGAGCTATTTTATGCCAAATTTTAATATATGTGACTTTACTTCTGTGCTTTTTCAGCAAACATAATAATTTCTAGTTTCAGTAAATGTGAGTCAATGCTGGGGACAATTATAAAAAAAGGAAGTTTTAAGTATTGAGAACAAAAAAGAAAGCAAAAATAAAAGAGTGAAAGAATAGGCTAATTGGAAGAAAAGGATTTTTAAAAACTAAAGGGAATAAGCAGATGTCACACAATTTTACATCTGCTAGGAAAGCGGGAGCGGAATCGTGTATGTAAAAAGTGGCAGTTTATCCTTTGGGACTGTGTCTCTGGAGACGCTCAGTGGAATCCAAGGGCTGAATTATGAAACCCGAAGCATAAAACCTTGACATGAGTGAATATCTGGAGGACAGGACAGGCAATGAAAGTAAAATGCATCCTGGGATATATGTGATCTATAACAAAGCAAAACAAATGCAAGCATTTTAAACTACGAGGTAGAATAATCCTAGAATATTTACAGTTAACAAGAGATAGTAAATAGAATATAGACCCTACATGGAATTATTACTAAATTAAGATGCATCAAATCTCATACATATTATTTTTCTTTGATGTGCTACTTTATTTTCATCTCTGTGGACAAAAATAAATATAATAGTTTTCATTGGTTGACTGAACACAGTGGTTTATAAATCATCCATGATTGTATTATGCTATCAATATATTCTTCCAAGTTTTCCATAAACTAAAGAAATATATCAGTAAAATAAACACTGAGTGCCAACTATTTACATGGGAGAACACATGAATATGTAAATACTGAGGTAAATCCTGAGATACCATCTTTTTGAAATCTACATTTTGCTTCCAAGGATTGCCACCAGTAAGTCCTAGGATCCCAAACTGGAAACTCCTTGGTACTTAACACCAAGTCTTATCTACATATATTTCTTTTTCTTCATTGGCGAGACAGAAGTACACTCCAAAGTAAACCAAGTCTCAGACCCAAGGCACCAATCAAGTTATAGGAACAAGATGTATCTGCTGTAGCATGATTTATAGGACACACAGTTAACACTGTCATTTTTAAAATATTTGTTTTAGAAATAGTTTTTGGAGCAACAAAACTATTAGCTAAGTTAAGGAAATACTATCAACATAAATGCCTACTAATAGATTTGTTGTGGTGACTTAATATATACAAACTTTTAAGACATAACAATTTTGAAATAATCACTTTACTAAATACAGCTAGCAGCATTACAATATTCCAATTCCAAATCATTTTGAAATTTCGATTTTTCTCCATTCTTTCCTTATGCTCCTTTTTTAACATTTTGGTAGTTTGATCTACAAATACCAGAGGATTTCCATGACTGTCTAGAAATCAACACTGTCAAAAAATTTTCCTAATAATGCTGCCATTTCTACTGTGCTGATATTTGCATGGATGGCACAAAAATATGAAAGTGAACACAAATAAAGCACACTTTAGCATGGCACCTTAGCTTGAGTCGAGGTAACGGCGTCAAACCTAACTAACAGCTATTGTATTCTTCACTGTCAGTCACTAGAAAAAAACCCAACTTCTTTAAGAATGCCCCTAAACAAGCAGTAAAAATTAGTATTATCTTTAAAAACTCAAACCTTGAAAGTCTTCTAAAATTAAATTAATGGTATTACACTTCAACCGTAGAATACATTTCATATTCAGTGCAGCAATATGGAAAGTATGCAAAAAGTACTTATGCTGCGCACAAAATTGCAATGCTTATCTCCAGGAAAATCACTTGCTCAATTGTTTCATTTGGGTGCTGAATGAGCACTTATTTATGGAACATCATTTTCCTTGAAAGAGAAAAATGACAGATAAATTATGGTTATTCAGATTGGCTATCTGGCAAATATTATTTAGAAAACGAACAAAGTGAATTCTACTTTAGGGAAAAGTAACTGTTAAATTTTTCTACCAAAAACAAAATTCAAATTTTGGAGAACCTCTATTTTCAACTGTAAACTTGACAGCTTTAAAATATGAAATATATTTCTGATGAGATTCACAGTAAATGTAACACATGATACTTTTTCTATTTGTAATGAAATTTGTCATCATTTGCAAAATCAACAACAAGAATAACAAAAATCAATATAATGATACAGTATTTCAAACCAAGATGATAGTAATTTAACAATGGTTGTTATATTGCATATTGTTATCTCCAAAATAGTTGCTCAGGTTACCAGATTCAGGCATGCAAAATTGATCAAATAATCTAATTTCCATTTGAGCAGTTTCTTTCCCTTTTACTATATCTACTGTAACTTTTAGGTCTTATTTATCCTTTCAGTTTCTTACACTAGTGAGACAATATAGTGTTTATATATGCAAGTCTGATTTATTTCACTTATGAGTATGGTTTCTAGTTGCATCCATTTACCTATAAAAGCCTCAATTTTATTGTCCTTTATGGCTGAGTAGTATTCCATTGTATAAGAATACCAAATTTTTTTATCCATTCTTCAGTTGATCAGCATTTGGGTTGTTTCCAAGGTTTAGCGATTACAAATTGTGCTACTATAAACATGGGTGCACATGTATCTTTGTGATATGATGTTTTCAGTTCTTCTGGGAAAATACCCAGAAGGGGACTTGCTGTGTCAAATGGAACCTTTAATTCTAGTTTTTTGAGGAATCTCCACACTGATTTCCAAAGTGGTTGTACTAGTCTACACTTTCACCAAAAATAGAGAAGGGTTCATTTTTCCCCAAGCCCTGACAACATTTGTTATTGGTTGATTTCTTGAAGTTAGTCTTTCTTTCTGGAGTGGGATGATATCTCAGTGTTGTTTTAATTTGCATTTCTTAAATAACCAATGACGTTGAACATGTTTTCACATATTTATTTGCCATTTCTATTTCTTCATCTGAGAATTGTGCATTCATCTCAGATGCCCATTTTTAGATTGGGTCTTTGAATTTGGGGGGCCTGATTTTTTTCAATTCTTTTTATGTTCTAAATAGAAGTCCTTTGTCTGAGGGAACAGATGATCTTTACCTCAATCTGGTAAAAGTCATCTGTGACAGCCAATAGTCAACATCATACTAAACGGACAAAAACTGAAAGCTTTCACTCTAAAATCAGGAACAAGACAAGGATGTTCACTATCACCATTTCTATTCAATATAGCACTGGAAACATTACCCAGAACAATCAGACAAGAGAGACAAATAAAAGGAATAAAGACAGGAAAGGATGAAGTTAAATTATCACTATTTGCAAATGACATGTTACTCTACATAGAACACCCCAAAAACCCCACCAACAAACTTCTAGACTTAGTAAGCAAACTCAGTAGCATATCTGCTACTCAAAAGTCAACATTCAAAAGTCAACACTCAAAAGTCTATAGCATATCTGTACACAAACAACAAGCTCACTGAAAGTGAAATTAGGGAAACCATACCCTTCACAATAACATAGGAAAGTGAAATACTTAGGAATCAACCTAACAAAGGAAGTAACAGATATATACATTGAAAATTACAGTACTCTGCAAAAAGAAATTGAAGAGGAACTCAGAAAATGGAATGATATCCCTTACTCATGGATAGGAAGAACCATTTGTGAAAATGACCATACTCCCAAAACTGTTATACAGATTTAATGCAGTTCTAATCAAAATACTATTAGCATACCTCATAGAACTAGAGAAAATATTGCAATAGTTTTAGAAACTATGCTGCAAATAATATTTAAGAAATTATGACATTAAGTTTTGGAGTATAACTAAAAATACTCACAATTTCCAGAAAATGTTCCTAAAATATTCCTTGTTTTCCAACTACATATCTCTGTAAGACCAGATTATCTTCATGCAGTTCAGCCAAAATAAATACTGTAACAGATTGAATACAGAAAAAAACACAAGTATCCACCTGTCTTCTATTAAGACAGATGCCAAAAAAATTCAGAAAAATGAACCAATACAATTTTCACACTATTTTTTTATGTTGTGTAAAACATAGCTACTTTTCACTTAAAAATTTGGTAATGTGCAATGTGTTCACAGTGTCATTTTAGAATGAATTCATAAATATTTGTAATTGTCTTAGTCTTTATTCTTAATAACTCTCATAGCCAAGATGGTTTGAGGTACTCAAAAATATTTAAATGTAAAGTAGTTCTTGAGCCAAAAAGTTTGAGAACTGGTAGTAGAGATGTAGAGGAGAACCACCATCGCAAATGGCATAGGTATTATAAAAATTAAAATTATTTCAAGTAACAAAAACAAAAATAATTTTAAGGAGTTATAAAGTTCATGTGGAAAAATAAACATGTAAACTAGATGAAGAAAAACTGAAAAATAAAACAAAAGAACTATATACCCACTGGGATATTTATAAGAACATAAACTATAAACTACAGAAAAAAATATAAATGCCAACACATACAAGAGCATATGACTCTGGAATAGCCACACAGTAAGCTTCGAGACCCTTTAAGAATTATTTTCAAAGTATACTGCTAAGTAAAAGTTAGCAGTTATGGAGACTGCGGCACTTTGTGGGGCATGAAAAAAGAGGAGCTCGTGTGTGAGTGTGTGCGTTTGTGTGTGTGCACATACAGAGCAAATTTCAAAAGTAGACAGAAGAAATAAATATTAAACGAAAAAACAATGAAAGTTTTGAAAATAAAAAATCAACAGAGAAATCAATAAAACCAAAAGCTGGTTCTTTGAAAAGATTAATAAAATTGATAAGGTTATATTCTGGCTAAGTAAAAGAGAAAACAGATACAAAGTACAGATTCTCCTTGTTATATGATGGCTGTTTTAATTACTTTTCTCTCATTGCTGGGACAAAACATTCAACACCCAAAATTAAGGAAGGAAAAGCTTATTTACCTCACAGTTTGCAGAGGTTTTGGTCCGTAATCAGCTGAATCCAAAGCAGGGTGGCATGGCACAGGGGCAACACTTCAAGGCAGCAGAAGACAGCCAAAGCAACAAGAGCAAAAAGAGGGGGAGAACAAGTTTCTTTTCCTCCCTTATATTGTATGCAGGCTACCATCCCCTAGGGTGGGTGGAGCACTTACACCATTCTCCAAGCCCGCCCCTTGCACAGACTCAGGATGTGAGGAGTCCTTACAAAGTGAGGACTCCGGGCCTCTGCTGCGTCTCTTAGTTAATCTTCTGAGCTTCTCAAGTTGACACAACGTATCAACCATTACAATGGTGCTAAATGCTGGTACACCCATTCATAGGTAGAAGTACTATAAGTCAAGTGAATGCACTTGATGTCCCTAACCCAGAGCATCCCAATCTAGAAACGTAGTACACTAAGAGTCTCAGTTGTTTACTCTCCTAATCATGTGGTTGACTGGGGCCTGCAACTTTCTGCCCCTGCTCACCTCTGCAAGAGCACCAACTGAGGAACAAACCAAGCTTTCAAATTTGAAACATAACTTCTGCTGGATGCGTATTATTCTCACACATCACAAAGCAAAAAAATTGTCAAATACACCATCCTAAATCAGGTCCCATGTGTACTAATATCCAAAATGAAAGAGAGAACACCACTACAGATTCCATGGAATTTACAGCCACTTTCCAAACTGGGTCACTGGTTGAGTAATTAAGGAAGGGGGAGGGGAAAACACCGCAAGGTATTCAAGTAAATAAAAAAGAGACAGAAAAACAGAACAGAACTTGAGGGGAAAGAATGACAGTTGGTTCATTTTAGAACTGGGTGTATTTCCATACTACACAGAGGAGAAGTAGAAAATAATAAGTTAAAAGAAAGATTATATCTAATAGAGCAAGGACTAGGCAAAGACCAGGGTAACAATGCAAGCATTAGATATTTATGTAAATGACTGAAATTTGAGAGGATATGAAAAAAGATCCTGCCGGTGAGGAAAAGGAACTCGGGTTAGTCATTTGAGAAGGGAGGAAGAAGTTTGAAATGGATGAAAACTGGATGCATGGTGGTGAGGACACTATTGAGATTAAAATTCCTAAATTTACATTGACACATTAGATTATTTTCTCTGGCAGCATGAAACATCCAAAATGTGGAAGGTGAGAACTTCAGTTATATGCTTGGTACAAGGGATATCAGTGAGTGGATTCAAAAGGTCAGTAGGGCAGGAAAGCTGAGGATACGCATGAGAACATAGCACATGTAATTCAGTAGATTTGTATGTACAGGAGAGAAAGATTATATGATTAATAATACTCAGAGAAAATGAAAAGATCCAGAAACTAGTGTAGATAAAAGACCCAGCACTTACAGGCTGACATGGAATGATGATCAAGATAAGAAGTAGCAAAGTGGACAACATAAGCAGAAAGAGAGACAGACAGAAGAAGAAAGAAAAAAAAAGAGAAATAGAAAAAAGAAGGAAGAGAGAAAGAGAAAGGTTTGTTTTACATTACATATTTCAGACAGAAGATTAGGTGGTACTGGTTATTGGCTTCCTTTGGAAGAACAATGGCTAACTACCATCTCAATGGCCGTGGGTATCATTCCAAAGACCTCAGCAAAAACTATTCCAACTTTTTACCATAGTTTCTCTAATATAAGCCATGCTGGATTAGATACAAATTCCTCACATTATTTATTAAAATTAAAATATTATTCATCATTTTCAAAGAACAAAAAGGTTTTTAGATTTCACTATGAAATTTCAGGGACAATAAAAATCTTTTTGTTTGACTACAATTGGTACTCTCCCAAAGTGTGTATTTGAGAACTCTCCAAGAAGGCAATATGAAAAATTTTATGTCGTGCGTTTGCATGTTTCTTTCATAAATAAAATGTGATGCAAAGTGCTTGACTTGCCCATTGTATCAGAACTGGCTGTATTGAACATTTCTATTTTGATTCAATTAAAGTTTTAAAATTCAGCCTTTTGAAAGTAAATCTAAGTCCTTATTGAATGGTTTTTCAAAATCTTGTTTTACAAACCAATGTAGTACTTTCAGCCCAATATAAACTTAAAGATAAACCATGTAACATTATTCTAAAACTCTTGCAACATATTTGAAGATGCAGGAAAGGAAGAAAGTAATTCCAGGTAACAGAATCAGTATACATAAAGACACAAAAGCAAGACCAAGGTGTGTGTACATGTGTGTGTGTGTGTGTGTGTGTGTACCCTCGTGTGTGTGCAACATGCATATATACACTGTTAAAATGTGGGGAAAGGCTCAATTATGCCACTGTACTTTTTAAAATTATTCTATTAATATTTTTATTGTCCACTAGTTCCTATGTATTATGGTAACAGGGTCCAGGTCTAATTTGTTCACAGTTGTATTTACAATGCCATCAGAAGTATTTCTGAAGCCAGGTGTGGTGGCGCACGCCTTTAATCCCAGCACTTGGGAGGCTGAAGTAGGGAATCATTGTGAGTCCCAGGCCTGCTTGGGCTACAACACAAGCACAACGCCAGCCTGAGCTACATAGGTTGACCCTGCCTCAAAAATACTAGGTCCAGGAGTTTGGCTCAGTATCTTAAGTGCGTGTCTGGCAGGCGTGAGGTTGTGAGCTCAATCCCCGTTGCCACACACACACACAAAAAAGTATTTCTGAAAAAATAAGTGACAGTAGAATGCCAAGTGACAACTGGAAGAACACTGAGTAAAGGATATACAGGGCTAAGTAAAAACTAGTGTTAGAGAAGCCTAGTATAGCCAAATTATGGGTGATTTTCAAAGAAATCAAGAAACCAAATAAAAGTGATTAACAGAGTAGGCAATAGGGAGTTATTATACATCCTTGATCAGGGAAGTAATTTAGTGAAAATGGCATTTTAGGGAAATAGCAGGGATATAAAAGATCCCCAAGACTGGAGAAAAACAGAGAACAAGGAAGTAAGTTGGGAGGTGACAGCTGTCCACTTGCCAGGTGAAAATGGAATTTGGTGTGGTAATTATGGGAGTTGAGAAGGAGTACTCCAAAGAGGGATTCCAAGTGACTGAGAACACATTAAACTGTAATGCCATTTTTAAAATCACCTATAATAACTTAGATTCACTTTTTAAAATTATTTTTATGGTTTGGATCTGGGGTGTTCCCACAAACATATACACTAAGAAGCAGAACTTTGGAGAATAGGTGGACCAAGGAGCATTGAATTCACTGGTAGATTCAAACACTGGTGAGTTCATAGCTGAGCATACAGTTGGGAAGTGGGGCCTGATCAGCAGGGCTGGATCACTGGGGACATAACCTGGAAGAGTGCATTTTCCTCCCTGACTCCTTCTTTCTCTGTTTGCTTCCCAATTTCCATTACCTGAGCAGTTTTCCTCTGCCCAAGGCATTCCATGCTGCTGCTTCTGTCTTGCAGTCAGTTGATCAGGGACTATAATCAAAATAAACCTCTTCTTTATTTATTTATTTTTTTGAGATGGGTTCTCACTATGTATTTCAGGCTGCCCTTGAGTTCACTATGTATCCCAGGCCTTCTTTGAACTCACAATGATCTTCCTGCCTCAGACTCCTGAGTACTGGCATTACAGGTGTGGACCACCACGCCTACCTCCTCGCCTCCTCTAAATTCCAAGCATCAGATATTTTGTCCCAGTGATGAGAAAAGTGACTAAGACAGATTTTGGTACCAGAGTGGAGTCACTGTGAATATACAGGTCCATGAGTTTAAGAAGCCTTCAGAACTGGTTAATGTAAATTATTTCAAAAGGTTTTCCAGTTAGAGAATCCCTAGAAGATTCTGACAAGAGCTCAGAAGACCAGAATGCTGGTAAAAATGTAGACTGTAAAGACCAGTCTCTGGAGATCTTGGTTGGAAACGAGGACTCCATTGGCAGTTAGACACAAGACCAAATGTGTTACATTCTGGCTGAGAGTCTGTTTCATTCATGTTTTGAGACTGTAGGAAACTAAGATTAAAGGTGGTGAACTAATTGATCTGATAGAGAAAATTTCAAGAAACCCCCGTATTCAAACTGTAGCATGGATACTGCTTGCTACTTTTATCAAGCTATACAGTGAAAATTAGGAGCAAAAAGTCAAGTTTTCAGTTTTGCTAAAAAAGTGAGAACCTGCAGAGTTGGAGCAACAGAGAGTATGGTTGATGAAAATACTAGCATTAAAAAGAAGCCAAGTATTTTGCATTAGGACCATAGGAAAGATTCCTTGAAAACATCTCAAGAATCAGCAAGGTCACGGGCTTCACTGGATCAAGAATATAAAATGATAAAGGTAAGTTTTTAAAAGGGTCGCTTTGAGAGGAGAGACTTAAGGGCCCTGCTTGAGAGCAACTGCCTAGGGCATTGACTGCCTGGGATTCATTTCACAGTGCTCAGCTATACAAGCACTCAGAGCCTACTATGGCCATGGTCCAAGGGGCCAGGTTACTGATCCAAACAGTGGTAGACCTTGGTGTCATCACATTGTCCTGGTTGTATGAGCATGCAGAGATCAAGCATTGTGGGCTCAGGGAGGTTTCCACTCAGATTTCAAAAGCCCTGAGAGGGAAGGCAGTTTGCCCTGAGAAGGCAGTGCATGGAGCTGTGAGAGTGAAGCTCAAAGTTCAGTGGAAACCCCAGAAACTTGAAGAAGCAAGAAACATAGAATATCCACTGAGGCATACCACAGGCAGTGAGTAACACCACACCAAGAGAAAGGCCTTTACTGTAGCTAGCATGTCACAAGGGTGAGGCTGCCCAAACTTTTGAGCTTATACCTCTCCACAACTTGCCTCAGGTGCTGGACACAGAGCTACAAGATTTGACATTTACTCTGGTGGGTACTGGTCTTGCTTTGATCCAATCCTTTCCTTTCTCCCTACTCTTCCCTTTTCAAATAGGAGTACATACCCTGGGACACTGTATGTTGGAAATATTTAACTTTCAGAGTTTTACAGAGGCTTATAGCTAAGAAATTGCCTTGAGTCTCAGGGAAGATTTTGGTCGATTTTTTACCAATGCTGGTTTTAGCAATAAACTGTTAAAACCTAGAAATGGACTAAATGCATTTTGCATAATGGGATGGACATGAATTTTCTGTGAGGCAGGGGAGGAATGTTATGGTTTAAATCTAGAATATTCCCCAAATAGGTCATGTATTTGGAGGTAGGACTTTTGGAAGTTGACTAGGTCATGTGGACATCATAGATAACTTGCTATGTCAAAGGTGAGGGCCTGGTTGGAAGAAGTGAGTTGTAGAGGACCACCTCTATGGTTCTCCATGAATAAAGGGCAATTATCTCCACTTTAGCTAAACATGGCACTGTCTCCATGTATTGATATGTATAGAGCTGACTAAGCTATTTTCTTTGCCCTTTAATTGGCTCTAAACAATGTAAATAGGGCTAGCTGAAGTACTGATGCATATTCTTTGAAGCCAGACTTTAGTTGCTGTTTTGCCACCTCAGTGTCTCCCTCTAAATTGTTGAGCCCAGCAAGAGGGCAGAGCCACACAGCTCCAGGGCTGTCAAACTGGGTTTGAGCCTTGAGATAAGAGGCTATGACTTCCCAGGGTAGAAAAGGTTTGCACATTAGAACTGAAGCACCAGCCTCCTAAACATCAAATGCTATCTTGATTGTGTTATGCAGATTGGTCTTTCTGCATATGTTTTTCTCTGCATATCACACAGGTGCTTTTTGTTCTCCTACCTAGCCCAGCTCACAGTACTCACATAATTCCCACCATTCTCACTGTCACTCATCCTTTAGCCTTTCCCTTCTTCACAAATTAATAAAATCCAGGTTAGGCCCTGGGTTGAGGCCTTTGTTCCATGAACCCTCATCTGGACTGGGCTCAGGATCCCTTGGCTGCCATTAACTATAAATATATCCTAGTATCTTTACTTTTGCCATGAGTTGCACTGGAGGTGGTAGATGGGAATTAATTTAACAAGATTCCAGTAATGTTTCCATTGGATTACAAATATAAACTTCCTGGAGCTCAACAAGGTCAGGGAAATGGACCTCTACAGTGGGTCAGGGAGTGTGTGACCTGGAAAAGTGCATCTGCCTTCCTGATTCTTCCCCTCTCTCTATTTTCTGGCAGCTGTGGAGCACCTTTTTATTCACCATGGCCCTCTTTCTGAGAGTCAAGTGTCATAAAAGATAAAATATGGCACTTCCACAAGTGTGAGCTCTTCAGACACAGACTGGGCAACCACTACCTGAACTGCTACAGAACTAACCTATTTAGGAATCAAAAAGGTTTCCGGTTTACATAGCACCAGTATTATTCCTTATAGGCTGAGGCTTATGAGGATATTTGACTCTCACAGTCTAAGGGATGATCTTGAGGCAGGAGATAAGGGCAAGGCAAACTGACTGGGCAAATCGGTGTGACTGATCAGTCAGGAAGATTCTTGGGACACACGCCCAGCCCCTACATCTGAAACCAATTAGAAGGTGCTATCTTCAACTCTTATCAATAAAACTCAAACAGGGTCATAGGATGGCCTAGATGTAACATCAGACTAAGGAGTAAAGGAAGAAAGACTACTGCTATTTTCCTCTTGGCTGCTGTGCTCTCCCTTTCACAGTGCTCCATTTTGATGCTGAAGAGTGTAGTTCCTCTCCTACTTTTGATTGGCTCACACTCACTCTACTGAGCATATTTCTTTCCTACCTTTAATAGACGTAAAACCTCACTACCTTTTGTGGTTGTTTTGTCCAATTGTTTATTCAAGACAGGAAGAACCTAGAAAATCTCCAGAAGTCCCCACAACCTGGTAACAATCTTGAAGAGCTGTACCAGTACAATCTGTGTTACTGCTTACTAATAGGACTTTAGACAAGTGCTTAAATTCATAAATCTTCACTTATAAAACACAGACAGTATTTTTCAGACTTACTTTGACAATTTGTAGAAATATATGTGAAAAACCCAGCGTAGCAGGATATACAGATAGAAAGAGATCTTCACAATAGCCCATGAATCAGAGAAGTAGGGAAAAGAGAGGTTGTGCAGCAAGTTCAAAATGAGAGTGGTCGAGCTAGGTGTTGAACCCCTAGGGTCCTTGTATTCTGGAGCTAAAAATATGAAATGCTGCATTAATCAAGGTTTGAAACATCTGGTCGCTCTTCAATTTTCCATTCTGGTTTTCTAAGTTTTGTATAAGAAACATTTATACCTCACATAATCCTTTCAGCAATTTTGAGTTTAGGTATAAAGAGATAGCATGTATAGTTCAGGAAACTGAAGACACTGACAAAAGTGATGTACCCATAGTAAATTGTGATTCTGAAATCCAAAGCCAGGGATTTCCAAACCCAAGCACCGTTAGCTACATATAGATTTTGAAAACAAATTGGGTCACATCCTATCTTTTAATGACAACTTATAAACTTCATATTTATAAAATAATGAAGTTGTTTAGAAAGTGTCAACCTAACATTCACAACAGACTTAACTAATATACCCCTTCCTCCACAAACAAAGGAATAGCCTAGATCACAAGAGTGTCTTGCATGGGCAGGGGCCAGGGATGTATATTACTATCTGCACCAAGTCTGTAACTAGTGTGACTCCTGGTCCTGTATATGCACGCTGCTCCTAGGCCAGATCTCATTCATTCTTATTCTTGTGGAAATAATATGGAGATCCAAAAAGACAGTGTTTTCCCTTTTATTTGTGTTAAATTTTACCTTGTGAGATTGAATCCATCTCTCTAAGTTAATATTGCCTTAGTCCAGGATTTCCTAGAAGCCTTAATATGTTGAGATACATTTTCACCCACAAAGAAAGGATTAGTTGGCAAATGTATGAGCTAAAAATGTCAATATTCATTGAATACATTTAGTTTATTAACTATTTGGGATACTATTATTCCAAAAATGCTATCAAGATCTTTCAGGAGACTGATACAGTCATTTTCACATATTTATTTGTCTTTTATAAACCTGTCTTATCTACAAATTCTATAATGACATTTTCTTTATCTGTGTTTCTTTATTTAAATCATGGTAAATCTTGGGCATCACAAGGGTAAGGATGAAGTTCTTTGTCACGCTCCTGGAAACCTCTCTCCAGCAGTTCTACGAGAAATGCTTTACACCTGTGCCTTCCAACACAGCAGCCACAAGAGATTGTAGCTATGGAGTACATGCAACGTGGTGAGTGCAGATGAAGAATAGAAATTTTAATTTAATTTTTATTAATTAAAAATTTAAACCTATATAGGTATGTGTGGCTAGTGGTTACCTATTGGACGGCACAGCAATTAACACACCATGAATTAGTATTCATAGTATCAGTGTCTTGATTTGATTACCATAAGCATTTACTAATTAAGAATCCTTAACTGTCCTCAAATCTAATTTCTTATGTTGATGTGAGGCATCAGGAAATACTTTGTCAAATGCTACATATTGTAGTTACTGCATTTTATTCATCCTCCAAATTAGGAACTGAGAAATAAATTATAGTATCTTACATAATTTGTTCAGAATCTATTTCGGTATCATCTGATTGCAGCTGCCACTTCAAACAGCATGTAACATTAATTCTGGAGTCCTTTCTTAATAAGTCA
>RJWM01038739.1:0-16560 GCA_004363535.1 Dasyprocta punctata | reverse complement strand
TTTTTTTTTTTTTTTTTTTTTTGCGGCACCGGGGATTGAACTCACAACCTCACGCCTGCCAGGGCAGGCGCTTAAGGCACTGAGTCAAACTCCCAGCCCTGGTTTTTTGAGGCAGGGTCGCACTATGTAGCTCAGGCCGGCCTTGCGCTCGCGTTGTAGCCCAAGCGGGCCTCGAACTCACAACGCTCCGCCTACCTCATCCATAATCTTTCTAAATAGGGACTAAGAGGAAACTTTAAGCCAAAAAAGTTGATCTTTTATTCTACTTCTGTGTTTCCTCAGTACAGACTTGATAATGGTCACACTGACCAGCCAAGAGTACTTCTGATTTCCAAATTCTCCAAGACCTTGTTAACTTCCTCCAGAGAAATGGTAAATGGTCAAATATTCCCTATACCCAAACTTTTTACCTGTGGTGAACAACCTTCCTTCTGGCCTACTCTTTCCTCACTCCAAATTCTTTTTTTAAATTTTATTTTAAAGAGAAGAAAACAAAACAGAACAAAGCAGATCAGAGCAGAACAATGCAAACAGCACAGGACTTTAAAACATGACAACAAGAAATTAACAGTGGCTACCATAATGTCTCTTGTTTTCTTCAAAATAATTGTCCATACCTTCACACATAATAAATTCAAACAAAACAAAATAGTATAAAACCAATCAAAACAAAAGAATGAAAGCATTATGGGCCTTCAAAACCAGACAATAGAAAATCAACAATGACAACCATAATGTCTCTTGCTTTCTTCAAAATAGCTGTCCATACCTTTATACATATTAAAATAAAATAATAGAAAACAGACTAAAACTAATCAAAACAAAGAATAAAATCATTATAGGACTTTGAAACTAGATGATAAGAAATTAGCAATGGCTACCATAATGTCTCATTTTCTCCAAAATAGTTGTTCATATCATCACACATAATAAAATCAATTCTTATAAATTCTTTGGGAGAAATTCTAGGCATGTATTAGCCTATACATGTACATCTAGCCTTTGTTATTGTTATTTATTTGTCTCTTTTGTTTCTTGTATTTTACTATTTTGTTTTGTTTTCTATAATCCAAATTCTTTTCACTGAAAAAAAGCCCCCTACTTCTATGCCTAACTTAACAAAAACTCCTATTCCCACTCATGAGCCAACATCATATCTTAACTTCCTCTACCCTCCACTGTTGTTGAATTTGATCTCCTTGATGATCCCCACTCTATCACCTCTCACTTCCTCAACAACCTCAACCAGACTCACAACCCGCACAACCTGTATCCTCTGTCCTCCAATTATACCTCCTCTTCTCCAACATCCAGCAGCCCACTGGCCTCCATGGGCCCAATCCTCTCAAACCCACTCTTTTCTCCCAGTCAGACATGTTCTTGCACTCTTCCTTCCCACCAAATGCCTTCCCAACCTCTTATGCCATCCTAATCCTCTGTTAGGTAGCAGGCAAAGAGGGGCCCATTCACATTCATGTTTCTTTCTGAATTACCACTCTAGAATGTTTCCAATAAGGAATGGAGTCTTTCTCAGAAAGTTCCAATAAATTCAGAACAGAACACCTCCTATTCACTTAAATGTACCACCTCAGTTAGGAAGATATTTACCTTATCTTCTTCCACCCTCACTAATGATGAAAGAAAACATATTTGGTGGGAAGCTGAAAACCATGCTACTGAGCTCCACTGCCAACACCCTGACAGGCATGCTGGGCAGCTCAAATAGTCCCCACAACCCCCAGGGCTAAACCCCAAGACCTTGAGTGGACATATCAATTTGGTGACTCTAGTAGGACAGATTGCAATCATATGATCTTGCCTCCTGGCAGCAATGGAAAAAAAATAAACAGGTCAACTATGAGCACCTCAGAGAAATCATGAGGGAGGGTGACAGATGAAAACTCAGTCCTCTGTATGAACTGCCTTTCAGAGGCCATGATTAAATACATAAACACCTACCCAAAATTTCCTGAAGTTCTAACTTTTCCATACCTCTACTTCATCTCACAATCTTACCTAGACATCCATGGAAAGCTCCAAAATTTGAAAAACACACCACAGAAGGAGGTTACAGATATTGCCTTTAAATTTTCAAAAACTAAGACAAGGAACACAGAACTCTAAAAGAAATACAGAGTAAAGCTAAATATCAAATTCTGACTTTCCTGGTTCAGCCCTCAGGCAAAAAATCTGTCAAAGGCTCCACCTTACACTCACCTAGCAACCATTTTTTGTTGTGGCAATCTGGGCCACTGAGAAAAACTTGCCCTCATCCTCATCCTCCTACAAAGCTATGTTCAAACTGCAGATGGTGGGATCACTGAAAAATGGATTGCTTTCTAGGAAAGTCAGGCCCTTTCCTGAGTATTCTCCTGTCCAGGTAACCTGACACTTCTGGAGAAGATCTGAGGACCCTCATGCCCTTACCTTCAGCTGCCAAATGACATGACCCAGATCCTATGGCCCCCTCCAGGGCATAATCAGTGGATCCATGAGTAACAATGGTGGTGGCCAGAAAACAGATTTCCTTTCTGACGGACTTGGGCAAGACTCTCTCTTCTTATTGAATATTTGGAAACATTGTTTCCTCCTCTATCTCAGTTGTTGGAATGAAGGGTCTAATAGAAATGCCAGTCAAGACTCTACCCATATATTGTTCTTTAGGCCACTGAAATTTCTCTTGCACTTTCTTGTTAATCCCACACTGTCCCCATATCCCTTTTATGAGAAGATTTTCTCCATCACTTGACTGCATCTATATGTATGTATACTTTCACTTCTATTTGACACTTTCTCAACATACTATTATAGACAGCTAAGTGAGTAAGAAATACATTAGGCAAGATCCAGCTCTACCAGGTCCCAAGACTCAGTGTGACCCAAGACTCAGCGTGGCCCTCAGGGGAATGCCCGGCCAGCCTACCAGGACACAGAGGTACTCAGCCCAGCCCAGCTCAGCCCAGGACCCCAGAGCTGCTCAGCAGGGACTGACTACCACAGCTGCATGGCCTTGGAGAGCTTGGGCTCCCCCCACCAGAGTGCAGAGTGCGGGTGCACGAGCTCCATACTTCAGTGGAGTGGCCTGTGTGCCACATCCTAGAGCTCACAGGCCCCACGCAGCCAGGAGCAAGCCCCAGCACTGTAGGCCTGGGACTCGCTCAGGCTTGCCTGGCACAACTGTTGCTCTGAACTCCTTGCAGCCAGATTCAGGTTTCGGGCGGCATCACACTCCAGGGTACACTCTGCCTAGCTCCCTGGGACCAGGAGGCCTTGGCCCCCACCCAGTTAAGTCAGAGGCTCCACCTGCATGCCCCAGGAGACCGTGCTCACTTGCTGTACACAGGATCCAGCTCTATCGGGTCTCACAACTCAGTGCAACCCACCAGGGGAACACCTGGTCAGCCTCGCAGGACACAGAGCCACATAGGTTCTAGAAGAAAATGACAAAATGAAAGACCAAGAGGCAGTCTCAGTCCCCCAGCCCACTAAGAACAAACCCAAGAGACACTGAAATGGAAGACAGTGGGGCTCACACAAATGGAATTTCTGAAATGATAGAAAATGCAGTAAAGAAACAGCTTAATGAAGCTATAGAGAAATACAAATCAGAAATATTCTCAAAGCTAAAAAATGAAATGAGAATCATTATTAAAGAAATGTTGTGTGTATCTAAAGAAGAGCAAGATAAAAAATAGAAGAACTTCAGAAAATGATGGAAACTTTGAATGAACAATATAAGACACAAACAGAATGCATGAAACAGATGCAAAGGGAAATACAGGAAATGAAACACTCCATGGAAAGTTTGAAAAACCGCTTGAATGAAGCTGAAGATAGAATCTCAGATCTTGAAGACAGCATGGGAGATCATGGCCACAAAACAAAAGATCTGTTAAAAATACTAAGGAACCAAGAAACAACAATTCAACAGCTGCAAGATGATGCCAAGAGAAATAACATCAGATTAATAGGCATACATGAAAAAGCAGGGGTCAATACTAAAGACCTTGGAAGACTATTCACAGAAATAATAGCAGAAAACTTTCAAAACGTGGGAAGAGAATCTGAAATACAGGTAACTGAGGCATACAGAACCCCAATTAACCATAACCAAAATAAACCTTCTCCCAGATATATAATAATAAGGGTATCAGAAATACAGCACAAGAACAAAATACTAAAAGCTGTCAGAGAAAAGAAACAGATCACCTATGAAGGAAAGCCTATCAGAATCACAGCAGACTTCTCAACACAAACCTTTAAGTTAAGAAAAGCTTGGAGTGAAGTATTTCAAATCCTGAAAGAAAACAACTTTCAACCCAGATTGATGTACCCTGCAAAACGATCCTTAAAAATTGATGGAGAAATAAGATACTTTCATGACAAAGAACAACTGAAGAAATTTATGGCCAGCAAACCAACACTACAAAGAGTACTGAAAGACACTCTAGAAAGAGACAAAGTTAGCCACAATTTTTAGAATAACAACAAAAGGAAACCACTAAGAGGGGAAAATAATTAAACAGAAAATGTAGAAAACCAACAACAGAAAGATATCATGACACGGATGAGCCAGTACATATCAGTTATATCAATCAATGTAAATGGTCTCAACTCACCAATAAAAAGAAAAAGACTAGCAGAGTGGGTTAAGAAACAAAACCCAACAATATGCTGTGTACAAGAAACACATTTCACTCAAAAGGAAATTCACAGACTAAAAATCAAAGGCTGGAAAACAATACTCCATGCAACAGGAACCCAGAAAAAAGCAGGGGTAGCTATTATGTTTGCAAACAATGCTAACTTCAAACCGAGAATGATGAAGAGAGATAAAGAAGGTCACTACACACTTGTTAGGGGAAAACTTTAAGAGGAAGAGATTACAATCATAAATATATATGCACCGAATATGGGAACACCCAACTATGTAAGACACTTCTTAATAGACATGAAAAACCAAATAAACAATAATACAGTTATAACAGGGAACCATAACACTCCATGGTCACAGAGAGATAGATCAACCAAACAAAAAATCAGCAAAGAAATAGCAGAACTGAATCAAACTTGTGAACAAATGGACCTAGTAGATGTATACCGAGTATTCCACCCATCAACATCAGAATACACATTCTTCTCAGCTGCACAGGGGTCATTCTCTAAAATAGATCATATACTGGTCCACAAAACATGCTTAAGTAAATGCAAAGAAACTGAAATAATTCCATGCATATTATCTGACCATAGCGCAATATAATTGGAAATGAATCACAAAAAAACCTACAATAGCTGCATAAACACATGGAAATTAGATAATACTCTCCTAAATAACCAATGGGTCACAGAAGAAGTTAAAGAGGAAATTAAACAATATCTACAATTGAATGAAAATGCAAACACAAATTACTGTAACCTGTGGGACACAATGAAAGCAGTCCTCAGAGGGAAATTTATAGCACTAAACTCTCATATCAAAAAAACAGAAAGAACACACATAAACAACCTAATGCTGCACCTCAAACTTTTAGAAAGAGAAGTGCAAGTCAAGTCCAAAGCCCAAAGAAGGGAGGAAATTATTAAGAACAGAGCAGAAATTAATGCAATTGAAACTCAGACCACAATACAAAGAATTAATGAATCGAAGAGTTGGTTCTTTGAAAGAGTAAATAAAATTGATAAACCCCTAGACAACCTTATCAAGAAGAGGAAAGAAAAAACTCGGATTCATGCAATAAGAAATGAAAAGGGTGAAATCACTACAGACCCAGTGGAAATACAGAAGATCATCAACACCTGCTTCGAAAACCTTACTCACATAGATTCGATAACACAGAAGAAATGGACAGATTCCTAGAAACCTATGAATTACCAAAGCTGAATGGAGAAGATGTAAAGCTGCTGAATAACCCAATTTCAGCTAATGAAATTGAAAATGTAATTAGGACCCTACCAACAAAGAAAAGCCCGGGCCCTGATGCATTCACTGCTGAATTCTACAAGAAATTTAGGGAAGACTTAATGCCAACACTCCTCAAACTCTTCAATGAAATTGAAATGGAAGCGAGTCTGCCTAACTCATTCCTGGAAACAAGTATTACCCTAATACCAAAACCAGAGAAAGACCAAACCAAAAAAGAAAATTATAGGCCAACCTCCCTAATGAACACAGACGCAAAAGTCATCAATAAAATACTGGCAAATAGAATACATCAAGTTATCAGAAAGATTATACATCATGATCAAGTGAGATTCATCCCAGGAATGCAGGGATGGTTCAACATATGCAAATCAATACATGTAATACGCCATATCAACAGGGCCAAGGACAAAAACCACATGATCATCTCAATGGATGCAGAAAAAGCTTTTGACAAAATCCAGCACCCATTCATGATAAAAACCTTACAGAAAATTGGAATAGATGATGTCTACCTCAACCTGATAAAAGCTATATATCATAAACCAACAGCCAACATCTTACTAAATGGAGAAAAGCTGCAAACTTTCAAACTAAAATCATGAACAAGACAAGGATGTCCGTTATCACCACTCCTATTCAATATAGTTCTGGAAATATTAGCCAGATCAATTAGATAAGAGAAAGACATAAAGGGAATATGAATAGGAAAGGAAGAAGTAAAATTATCATTATTTGCAGACGATATGATACTCTACATAGAAGACCCCCAAAGATCCATTGGAAGACTCCTAGAAGTAATAACCAAATTCAGTAATGTAGCTGGATGCAAAGTGAACACTCCAAAATCAATAGCATTCCTGTGCACAAAAAACAAAGTCACTGAGAGAGAAATAAGGGAAACCACACCCTTCACTATGACATCCAAAAAAATGAAATACTTACAAATCAATCTAACAAAGGAAGTAAAAGGTCTATACAGTGAAAATTACATTGCTCTAAAGAAGGAAGTCGAAGAAGGTTTCAGAAAATGGAAAGATAGTCCCTGTTCATGGATAGGAAGAACAAACATCGTGAAAATGGCCATTCTCCCAAAATTATTATACAGATTTAATGCAATCCCAATCAAAATACCACTTGCCTACCTCACAGAGCTAGAGAAAGCATTCCTGAAATTCATCTGGAACCAGAAAATACCTAGAGTAGCAAAGGCATCCTCAGCAACAAAGGGAAGGCAGGAGGCATCACAATCCATGACTTGAAACTATACTACAAAGCTACCATGATAAAATCAGCATGTTACTGGAATCAAAACAGACCTTAAGATCAATGGAATAGATTAGAAGATACAGTCACAACTACAAACACACTTAGCCTCCTCATCTTTGACAAAGGGGCCAAACATGTACATTGGAAGAAAGACAGCCTCTTTAACAAATGGTGCTGGAAAAACTGGCTTTCTATATGCCATAAACTAAAACTAGACCCATGCTTATCACCATACACTAAAATAAAGTCAAAATGGATCAAAGATCCGAATATTAAAACAAAAACACTAAACTTACTAGAAGACAGTGTAGGTAAATATCTTGATGACATGGGAGTAGGCAGGGAGTTCATGAACAAATATGAAATTGCATGGGAAACACTTCCCAGAATCAACAACTAGGATCTCATCTTACTAAAAAGGTTTTGCATATCAAAGGAAATCTCCAACAGTGTGAAAAGAAAACCCACAACCTGGGAAAATATCTTAGCCGATTGTCCATCAGACAAAGGATTTCTATCTAAAACATATAAAGAATTAAAAGAAATCAGACCCCTAAAATTCAAGGACCCAATCCAAAAATGGGCATCTGAGATGAATACATACTTCTCAGAGAAAAAAATACAAATGGCAAATAAATCTATGAAAAAATGTTTAACATCAATGGTCATTCGGGAAATGCAAATTAAAACAACACTGAGATTCCATCTCACTCCAGAAAGAATGGCTAAGATTAAAAAATCAACCAAATACAAATGCTTGAGGGGCTGTGGGGAAAAAGGAACTCTTCTCCACTGTTGGTCGTAATGTAGACTGGTGCAACCACTCTGAAAGTCAGTGTGGAGATTCCTCAAGAAACTAGGATTAGAGATTCCATTCAACTCAGCTATCCCACTTCTGAGCATTTTCCCAGAATTGAAAATATCATACCACAGTGATATCTGTGCACCCCTGTTTATAGCAATCCAATTTGTAATATCCAGATCTTGGAAACAACCCAAGTGCCCATCAATCAAAGACTGGATAAAAAAGATGTGGTATTTTTATACAATGGAGTACTACTCAGCTATTAAGAAAGATTGCATTGAGACTTTTATAAGTAAATGGTCACGACTTGAGACCATACTCATAAGTGAGATAAATCGGACTCGCATGTGTAAATACTGTATTGCCTCCCTAGTGTAAGAAACTGAAAAAGTACATATGATCCAAAATCTATATTAAGTACTATGTAAGGGTAAAAAACAACTCGAAGAGCAAAAGTAATTGGGAAGGGAAAAGGGGGAAAGAGAAAAGGGAAAAGGAAAAGATACAAATCTGTACATATTTATATGTAAGGTAACTAAAACAAACACACTGCTGAATGTATTCATTATTGAGAAAGAACAATTAATGCTCATATGATTAGGTCAATTTTACATGTCTACATCTTTTAATGTAAGTAACCATTTTAAAGATAATTACATGCAATATTGCAACCATTGTCAAGTTTCTATCATCCGATTTTGTAAACCTGCAATGTTACTGTTGTGCATTTACTCTAGTCGTTTGTTTGTCTCTTTTGCTTATTGTCTTTGTTATATATGTCTTATTTTTTTCTTTGTTTTAAAAAAAGAAATACATTAGACAATGAGACAGGGCTGGGCCCTCAAGGGAGTTAGTGAAGAAAATGAGAATGCATCAGGACTGTGGCTGGAGGTGCATCTAAAGATTATAGTAATAATGGCTAGTGTTACATACTTCCCTAAGGGATGAACAGAGGGTTGGGATTATTGGTATCACTTTTTTGAGATTTCCCATTATCCCATTAGGGGTAGGCCCTCCATACACTAAGCCTAAAACTACTAAGACTAAAACTGCTATAACTAAAGGCAAAACTATAAGTATAGATTATTGATCAAGGTTAATGATGTCACCCATATGCCCTTGCTATCACTGAATCAATATTACCTAAGCAACTATCCTTGTAATCTTATTGGTTGACCATAATTTTGAACTGCATTTTACGTACCTCATAATTTTGCTGTATAAAACTTTCTTTGAGAGGTGGGCTCATTGGCGATTCATTTGAGACCCCTTCTATCTCTCAGGAGCTATTCCTATTCCCCATTTCTACTCCCTATTGCTTTTCTGCAATAAATTTTACTATTCTTACACTCCCTTATTCCTTAGAATTCATTCTTTGACTTCAGGAAACACAAACTTGTATATCTGACACCCAGCAATTCCCCTACATCATCTTAGAGGTCCCACCTAGATACTTGGAAGGAGGTAAGAGTTTGCTTTTGTTTCATGGTACCACTAAAATATTTCAGCTGGATTCTGGATTGCAGCTTGCTTAGGTAACGAAAATTATCATCCTTGAATTTATGCCTTGCCTTTGTCAATTGCTTAGGCCTCATCTTTTATGCATTGTCTTTTGTTAAAATCATGATAAATTGAGAACCTGGGAAGATTATGATGTTTCTTTGATGGGCATTTTATTCCTGTTTTGTACATGCTGTGTTTTGGACTTAGTTGCTGAACTTGTTTAACCTGTTTGACTTGTTTGACTGCTATGATTTGTTATCTTAGACAGCAATAATATTAGAGCATACCCTAATAGACTTTAACATGAAATGCTGTAAAATGGGTCTTTTATGAAGTCTAATTTATATTTAGGAAACCTACATGCCTATGATCAAATCATGGGACTCTAACCACCAAATAAAAGACAAGAGACTGGAAGTCATTTTTAAGACTTGGGGGACAGGATTCACTGGGACAGACTGGCCCTGATCCTCCTCTACATTCTAGAGGAAAGGTTGAGCCTATTCTGCCTGATTTTCTGCTGGTGAGGAGGCAATCTTTTCTCTTTAGATTCCCCATTCCTACCTTTCCAGGCTGAGTGACAACTCATGGGCAGATTGTTTCAATTACCCACCATGAGCGTGAGAAGGCTTCCTTTCTCTGATCTTATTTCTGACCTTTTCTTGACATTTTGTACTTTCCTTTTATTGGACGCACATGAAGTTAGAGAGACAGGAACTTTAAACTGCCCTGACCTTTTCTTCTTACCTAGCTATTAAAACTTTTAAATTAAGCCCATAGAAAATAAGTATATGCTAATGCTGAAGATAAGGAAGTTATTTTAGATGAGGAACATATACCCCATCTCTGGGTCAGATGAGGCATCAGAATTTTGCCTGTGCAGGAGAACACATATAAAAGCCATGTCCTGTATCAGTGTGCTGGACAAGAATCTTCCTTGGGAGACTGAACCTGAGACCTTGTGGAAAGAACCAACTTCTAAGTGAAAGCGGAAGGAGTAATTTCAAAAACACCACACTTAAGGGATCAAAATGCATTTAGCCTAAGGGGGAAATCTCCAACCTTCTCTTTCCTATCCTAGATCTAGTGATTATTTATGTGTGTAGGAGAGGAAAATACTTTGATAATAAGTTGTGGAGTTTCAAATTTTTATTGTATACTTATAAAATGCTATGCAATGATTTTTTGGGTTTTAGACAGCTAGGATTTTCATCTGTTCCTTACAGAACTTTAACTAACAGTGGTCACTCTGCCATCTACTTAAATGCTTTTAGAGCAGCTGCCACTCTTAAAGCAGAAGACATGCTTCCCCAGCACCTTCTGATAAATCTCCACTGAAGCCAGTGACCAAAGGAATGTTGACCAGACAGGCAGCTGGATTGCTTTCTGGAGACTGATCTCTGGTTTCATAGACTAGTAAAAACTGAGAGCAACTGAGGTGTTATGGCCAAGGCTGCTCTCTGGCAGATACCCAAAGTTTTATCACTGGGTAGCCAGAAGAAAAATGTCCCCTTATCTATCATACTTTTGTGTCTCTGTTAGTGAGAGACTCCCCCAAAGTTTCCTCCAACTTGCTGGAAGTTAACATAGAATCACCCTGTGATTAGATCACCAGCTTCAACAACTGTTTGCTTTTCATGGAGGAAAGCAGCTATCCAGGGAAGTAATTTACATTTGTGCCTCGCATTTACTAATTAAGAGTAAGAAAGAGATTTTAGTTGGCCTTTTTTCTTTCATGTGCATGTCAAAGACTGAGATGTGTCTTTAATAACATATGAATTGTGATTGCTGGGTGATGGATATAAGTGTAACCTGTGAACATCAGAGATATAATTTTTTTAATTAAAAAATGTAGCCTTATGTTGCTGCTAAAAAAGCATTTCACCGGTGAGTAGGTAGATTACAGGAATGTCTTGGAGACTTCTTCACCCTAGGGCCAAGGACAGGATTTCTCGCCAAGTCACTTTTACCTGACTATCTCTAGAGATGATCTCCTTTGCAGGTTGAGAAGCACTCCGACTACTTCCAACTCACTTTTTGATATTTTCCCCCTCTCTCTCTCTCTCTTTTTTTTGTGGCACCAAGGATTGAACTCACAACCTTGCACCTGTCAGACAAGCACTTAAGTCACTGAGCCAAACTCCCAGCCCTGGTTTTTTGAAGCAGGGTTGCACTGTGTAGCTCAGGCCGGCCTTGTACTCACGTTGTAGCCTAAGCGGGCCTCAAACTCACAATGCTCCACCTACCTCAGCCTCCTGAGTGCTGGGATTAATTCCCTCTCTTTTAAAGAGCTAGAAAACAGTGGTTTAATGCTAGACAATGCTTCCTTCTTTAAACATGGCTGTTACATTTGAAATCAGTTGTAACTTGTGATTATAAAAAAATCAAAAGTAAGTAAACAAGTTTCCTGGAAAGATAATATTATGCACACATTTGAGGGTGGATAGCCTCGTCAAATTTTACCTTCTAGTCTATCTCCAGATAACATTCACCTGCCCTGGAGTGGAATCTACTTGAGGGATGGATGCCTTGATAAAATAACAAACCGAATAGAAATTAAATGGATGCCTTATTCTTTTTGCATTCCAGAATTGGGGAACTCAATGTTAAAGTCTCTTGCTTCTTTGGGATGTGTTCTCAATCACTGGTGGAGGTATGACTTTCACATATTAAAAAAGAATAGTTCACCTCCTAGAACCACGATGCAATGCAAAGGGAGTTATTGATTATGATGTTATTTCACAACTAGAACTGTACTGTAAGAAAGAGAAAAAATGTTTAAAATTTCTTTATGTTCAGATTTTCTTTGCATTAAAGAAATAATTCTTGCCTATATTCAAATGTAAATGTGAGCCACAGGAAAATGAGACATCTCCATCCCTTAAGTTGTAAACTATCACAGAGCTTGAGGCTACTCTTCCTTGACATTTAAAATCTGAGGGTGAGGTTTACAAGACAATTTTAATCAAAGCCTCACCTACCATTACTGAGTCTGAGTCTTCCTCTGCTTACCCTTCAGGTCCTGAGGGTGAACTTCTAAGCCAGCCATAATTAAAGCCTCCATGAGGCTGTATCCATCCTTAGATAAATTTGTTCAAGCTTCTCAAGGACAATATCCCTTACAGGAAGTAAATGGGGAATTTGGAAATATCCATGTGCATGTGCCCCTTTTCTTGCAGTGACTTAAAACAGGTAAGGCAAGATCTAGAAGAGTTCCAAAGATCCTGATAAGTACATTGGGGTCTTTAGATGACTTACTCAGATGTATAAACAAGACTAGAGAGACATAATGTTACTCATAAATCAAACATTGACTTATAATGAGAGACAATGGGTACAGACTTTAATCTTTGAGTTTCTTAAGTGTGTTACAGATACCTGGGGATTCATATTTTCAGAGTAGGTTTAAGTGGAGCCTAGCCAGTGCTGCTGTAGAGGTGCCTAAATAGAGAACCCAAAATGTCTTGAAGATCTCTTTGTTCTAGGATTGCTTCTGGACTATTATCTGTTTCTTTCTCCAGAAGTAATAGATCTCTTTTGCAGGCTGGGATTTTAGCATCTATGATTTAGAGTCACATATTAGAAAGTAAAACTTAAACAATATAATTAGAGCATTTCATTTTCTCACTCTCTTTCAAATGGTTAATAAGCAGCCATTCAGGTCCTTTCAGTATTAGTTTCATTTTCAGTTTGGCCATACAGTTGGAGCCAATCTTAACTTTTGTCTCTGGAGGCATGTTTTGCTAAGGATTAGAGATCCACTCTGGGAAAGCTCTTGATCTTGTCTTTCTTTACCTGTGATGATTAGGATTTTGTTTTTATGCCATACTTGGAGTCACTCTTCTGTCCCATCTCTAGTACCCTGTCTCTGAGAAATAACACAGTTTACAACAATATTTGGACCAAAGCAATTCTCTCCTTTATGGCTGCTTGATTTGAGGACCAATTTTGTGCCATTCCATCCCTGGTACACTTTCAAAGTGAAGCTGACTTTCACTTATCTTGGCCATATTCTAAAAAAAAAAAAAAAAAAAAAACTGGTCTATATTTAATTCTGAACTCAAATAATAAGAACAAAAGCTTTGTTTCCAGTTTATCTGCCTTTCAGTCTTTAGGCAGAAATGGAGAGTAACTCCTTGTACTTCTTTCCAACTCAAGAATGATGCAGACTGGATTTTATAGCACAGGACAGACTGATTTTTATAGCATGGATAAGTTCACTGACAGAACAAAACATTCCTAGGGAATGTTATGAGTTTAATAACAGTTTTAAACAAAAACAGATATTATAGAATAGGCATAGCCCCAGCCCCCAGAGGACTACCTCTTTTGTTATGATTTCCCTCCAGAACATCTTTACAGTCCAGTCGCTATTCTCAGAGATAATTTCATTCTACATCCAAACGGGACCTGCTCACAACCTTGGAAATAGTCAAAATTATCTTTAATAGCCTGTCCCATCAGAGGGAACACTTACATGTGGATATCAAAACAGCAGTTTTGGCCATCAGCTGTGACTATCCAACAACTATGACTATCAAAGCAACAATGAGAAGCCTGTATAACTGTGTATTCAAATCAGATAAACCATCAGCCTAACACCCATCTTAAAAACTGTCTTTGCTGCTGGGTATTTAGCTCAGTGGTGTAAGCACCTGCCTGGTAGGCGTGAGGTTGTGAATTCAATCCGAGGTACCAAAAAAAAAAAACTGTCTTTGTTTTCACAAGTGTAAAAGGTTTTTATTCATTCAGATTCTTATTACAAGAGATCTCTGTCAATTGATCTACAAAAAGTTCTGACTAGTCTGTTTATAGTTACAAATGTAAGAGTTGTAGCAGAGTTATGGTAGTTCAACTCAGTCAAATACATCTGAGTGCACTCCAGTCTATTAACAATTGTCTTATGTGTGCCTGACTGTCTGTTCAGTTTGTGACTCGTTACAATATTTATGGGCATTTTTGTTTGAGCTCAAAAATTTTTTCTTGTTTTTGCATTTTTAGATTTTTAAAACATTTGTATATAACTTAAATAGGCTTACAGATGTCATCAGAATTAAGGACATGCTTCCACTCAGGTTGCCAACTGATCAAAATGATGTCAAGACTGGTTTTACAAATGCAATACATAGGTGCAGGCACCAATCAGGACTCAATATGGACTGCCTTCCGGGGTCCTGACCCCAGGACCTTGGAGGAGAACGAGAAGGGCCCCGCGAGGGGCCCCGCCCGGCCCGAGGGGCACCAGCGCGCGGGCTTGGAATCAGGGACAATTACCCCCCCCATGAGCAACCTGCTGTTTCGGAGGTCTGGCTGGATTGATAGCAACCAAGGAACATCAACCAACTTTTGTTTTGTAGATTTGGCCAGGCCTCTGGTCAGCAACCCAAGCATCTCTTTACAGTGGGCAATGTAGCAAGTATGGGGGATTCTATTCTGCCTTGTCTTTTATTATTAATAAAAAATGCAATACATGTCTTTTATTGGTCAAAAATAATGAGCTTTTATGATATGGTTCTTATAGGTCATGAAAAATTTGTTAAAACAATTCAATGGGAACTTCTTAGTCTTAGGGAAACAGCTGGACAGGACTCCCTTTGGTCAATAAAGAAACAGCTGCCTGGGAATATTCTCTTCCAGTCTTTATTCACTAATTAGATCCACAAAATTTTCATGGCCTTATGGGTGACACACTGCAATAAATGTTTCTAAACGTACTATTGTGGTATGTTTACATTAGTCATCATCAAAAAACTAAATTTTTTGTGGGTAAACCAATAAGATTTTATTAAAAGATGCTCTTTATACAAAACTAAATTGACAAACAAAGGTTTCCATATACCCATGACATTCTTTATTGCTAATCTTATGGTGTACTGCCTGCACTCCAGAGGCTCTGAACTCCTCGAAGCCAGACACAAGGGCCTGGTGATGCCACACTCTGGCGTGCACTCAACCTACCTGCCTGGGTCCTGGAGATTATGATACCCATCTAGTAAGGCAAAAGGTCCAGCAATACACTCCAGGAATGTGCCCTCACTAGCTGCACAGAGGATCAAGCACTACCCAGCCCAGTTCTCAGTGCAATCCATCAGGGGAATGCCTGGCCAGCCTCACAGGATACAGAGGTACAGAGCCCAGCCCAGCCCAGAACCCAAGAGCTGCTCAGCAGGGAACTGCCAGTGTAGCCGCAGGGCCTTAGAGAACTTGAGCTCAGCCCATTAGAACAAAAGGCACCAGCTCCATTGTTCAGGGGTGTGGGCCATGCTGCAAGTCCTTGAGGTTGTGAAACCCACCCAACCAGAAGCGACCAGGCACTATGTGCCTAGGAGTCACCCAGCCTTGCCCAATGATCCATAGTCTCTGAACTCCTTGCAGCAAGACACAAAGTCCTTGTAGTGCCACACTCTGGGGTATGCTTTGCCTAGCTGCCTGGGTCTCGGAGATTCCAAAATTCACCCAGTCAGGCTCAAGGTCCAGGGACACACCCCAGGGGTGTGTCTCTGCTAGCCACCTGGGTTGTATGGGTTCTGAGTCCTAAACAGCCAGGTTCTAGGCCCAACAACAAGCACCAGGGGTGTGACCCTGCTAGCTACAGGGAGGATACAAACTTTGTCCAGCCCCACATCCCAGAGAAACCTAACAAAGTACATCAGGGGAACATGCCACCAACCTCACACTCCACAGAACACAAGGGTCCAGCTCCATAATCTGGGGGTGTGCCCCAGCTAGCCATGGGGATACTGGAGGATTGAAGCTGTAACCAGCACAGTGTTTGAGTGCAATTCATCGGGAGGCTACCTGCCCAACCCCACAGGACCCAGAAGAAAATGATGAAGCAAAAGACCAAGAGACAGTCTCAACACCCCAGCTCACTGAGAACAAACCCAAGAGACACAGAAATGGAAGACACACTGGGAGTCACAAAACTGAACTTTCTGAAATGATAGCAAATGAAGTAAAGAAACAACTCCATGAAGCTATAAACTCAAATCAGAAACAATCTCTCAGCTAAAAATTGAAAAGACAATCATTATGAAAGAAATGCTGTGTGTATCTTGATGAA
>RJWM01038738.1:0-16561 GCA_004363535.1 Dasyprocta punctata | reverse complement strand
TGGCTTGGCTGCCGCCCTTCTCTCTAGAGTTTTACTTTGAATTAGGTCCAGGCTTTTTAGCTCCAGGGAAGCCAGTCTTGGTATTGAAACAGCTCTTTCATTTCAACAGTGCTAATTGCAGCCACAATCACTAGTTCATAGGCTAAGAAAATTAATGACGGAAATGTCCTGTTAGATCATCTCTTCCATCTGATTCGAATGAGAAAGGATTATTTTTTACCTTATGCCATGAAATATTCTGCCTGGTTAAGTTTAAGTGATCAAACAATGAGGCTTTCACCGTTTCCCTTGGAAAACCATTGCACTGCCTAACAAAGTTCACTAAAGACACACCCATCTGAAGATCAGCAGAGGTTTTCTTTTTACTTCATTTCGTGCCATTACTCTCGTTATACATCCTTGGGTCACCCTGAACAATTCCTTTCCTATCTCCATTCAGTGCAGCATGTTTTTTGGCTACCATTCCAAAAGAGTGATAAAGATGTTTTTATTTGCATTTATGGAGAAAGATATGGTCTTAACTAGAATGATGCAAAATACTGTTATTCATTATTTCATTAATCATTTCAGGTTCAAAAGAAGGCAAGTGAAACTTTTTAAAAAATAAATTAATTTCTAAAATCACTCCATAATATGGCTATTTGTATCTGCACTTTCTTTTGATCAGTTTTAAATATATGTTAAAGTTGAAATTCTCCCAAGATACTTGTATTAAAACTATTCTTTTTGTGAAATCTTGGCAGTAGAATCTGCTTTTGGATTCTAAATTTCTCTTTATCACTATGGTCAATTAATCTCTAAATGTAAGCTTGTTAATTGTATTTGTTAATTTAAAATATACCAGAACATATTTTAAAAGA
Organism: Dasyprocta punctata; assembly: GCA_004363535.1. Taxonomy (NCBI): domain Eukaryota; kingdom Metazoa; phylum Chordata; class Mammalia; order Rodentia; family Dasyproctidae; genus Dasyprocta; species Dasyprocta punctata. Next base: position 15,701 of record RJWM01038738.1, on the reverse strand, counting down.
AGCATTTAAATCAATGCCTTATTGTGTAAGTGAGTGTAAGTCTGATCTTTTATTATAAAGTAGTTGATAATGTACCATGCCATTTAGAGTTTTGACAGAGGGGGAGATCTCTCCTTTTTATAAATGAAAGGAAAGCATTATTATTATAAATGACACACAACAAGAGGAAAATAGTACTGCTGTTATTGCAGATTTATTAGCAGAGTTGATCTATTGGGGGGTAGGAACTAGCATATTTTAAAATCCTTGTGGCAAATTAGCTTTACATGTATTCCAAGAGACAGATTCTAAATGAAAGGAGCATAATAGGCAATAAGAATAATAATCATCATTATTTTTGAAACATGAGCTTCTTTAACATAATGCAGTCTATGACAGTAAGTTACCCATGTTAAGGAAAATACATGATCCTGATCACTGAAATGAGGTATCATAAATGAGTCAGTATAATCAGACTTCTGAGTAGAATTAGCTTTCAGAGTTTAATATATTTCAATGATAGATAAAATTTCAAGAAAATTTTTTAAAATTCACATTTAATGCCTCTTCTCAAATTGTATATGCTCTACTCAAGAGTGCTGTAGTTGGTTTGAGATATGTGAATTTCTAAATCTGCAGCTAAGCACTTTTGTAATTGTTTTTCAAATTTCAATGACATGTCACTGTGAATCAAGACTACATCAAGTCATTTAACTAATTCAAAGATAACTTTGTTTTTCTAACATCAGTGTATAGCATTTTCTTATTCAACATAATGTCTTCTACTTCGTACCATTTTTTTAAAATTTTAGTGGTCTTAAATGGGTGTCATATTAGAAAAATCTCTATCAGACTGTTAGAACAAATTTACCATAGGTGAATTCATGTGGAGTTAATAATTAGCACACTGTGTCTTAATTTTTAGTTTTTGGATAGAGAAATGTCTGTGTTTTTCATGAACTGATTTTAACACAATTTCAATTCTGCTTTATTATTTAGAAAATAAAGCTTATTATCTCATTTAAAATATTAAGGCTAAAATAAAATAAAGTAAAATAAACCAAAACCTGTTCTATATTTTTAGAGAAATGCAGATGTATTTTATACAGTTAAAACATATCTAGTCATATGTCCTTTCAGCAGAGGAAAAGGACACATGAAATGACAATAAACTTGATAGTTACTGAACCACTAAAATTTTATAAATGTCCTACACCCTATAAATTTGTCATTCATTGAAAATATAAGACTATTTAGTTATTTCATGTATCCAAATTTTTATTATATTGTATCTGTTCAAAATTGCTATGAAATAAATTTGAAAATTTTAGAAAAAATTTCAGGGTCCTCAATGGACGAGATGTTCTAGTTCTCGACCAATGGTAAAAAATGGTTAATCTAAGAATCTTGGTCACTCTCAGGGTTCTGTAGTGGGACTGTTGTTCAGTGTTACTGACTGTATTAGACTGACCTTATTAAATTTTAAGGACTTTTGATACCTAAGCTAAAAAAATTTATACAGTATTTCCCAAAGAATTTTAAACGTAATTATGTGTCTAAAGTACTTCTGTTCTATTCAGAAATTATAAAATTGCCAAGAATCTGGCTAAATTAATATTCATGGTAGTGAATGCATGAAATATAAAACCAGAGAATTGCATTAAAGTATATTTGACTAATTCTGGATATGAATAGAAGGTGTTGTACCTTTAAAGTCCAAAGTATTTCAGTTCCACTTTCAGCATGTATTACATGTGTTTTATTCACTGTTGGTGTTGCCTAAGGAGATTAAAGATAACCATAGACTTGTAAGCTTTCTACAGTCAATCCAGGAAGCAACAAAAATGTTTTAAAGAGCTTTGTTGTATGCTCCTAAACCTATTTATCTAGCTCTATTCCTGCCAAATACTGACTTCTATTTTTAGGTACTGTAAGAAACAAGACAAGAAGCAAGGTCTTTGGAGACTCATTAGGGCCATTAGAAAAATGCTTCTAGCAGCTCCTATCAAAACAGCAGAAATAAATAACCTTAGTTCTTGGGATGTGGATTCACCCTGTTTCTGCAGTCCCATTTCCACATGATGTATTGCAGTCATTACAGTCACCTCTGTAGGACACTGTGTACACAAAGTGTGAGACCCTCACCTCCCAGCACAGGGTGTTTACTGATACATGAACCATTTGTCCTTGTCAGACTGTCCAAGGTGAAAAGGATAAACTTTAAATGTGAACCACTTCTAGGCAACATAAATATAGGAGAAAAAATTTTTTTTTATTTTCCCTTGCCACAGAGGAAAAAAAATTCTGTGAGAGAAAATAGATTAAATGATAAAGTACCTTTAAAAGAAGTATTACTTGTTTCAGTTTTTTAAATTTACTATTTAATAGAGACACTTCATAAAATCAAAATGCCAAAATCTGCTATTTGCAGGAAGTTGTATTTTATAACAAAGAATAATACACGGGATATTTATATCAGAAAGAGCCAATGGTAGGAAAGCTGAAGCTATGTGACAACTACTTCAAACAATGCAGTGATATTTTCTCATGTAAGTAAGTCTGTGAATGCTGACTAATGAATGGATATTACTTTTCATTTTTTATTGGTCATCTTTTATAAACAAAAGTTTCTAGTTAAAATATAGTATCTGAATTACATTTTACTATTTATTAATAAAGTATAAAATATGATCACATTGCAAAATACTCAGCAATATATTTTCATTATAAAATTTTGATTCAAGTTTTTGTTACCCTTGAGAGAAACTATGATGTCACTAGGTCAAGTCTTTCCATCCCAGCAGAATAAATCTACAGTAATATCTGCTAGTTTGATGCATAGATTTTTATTATTCTTGTTATCTCCTTTTGTTTCACATAACAAGTAAATAATGTATTTATTCCTCTGTACTTTCATTTACTTGTCCATCATTAAAGAACAGTAGTAGTTTACATTAGGTTCCTACAAAGATACCAAAAAGAAGAAAAAGAAAAACAAAAGAAAATTTAAAAATCTGAAGAATTCAATAAAATGAATTTAAGAACAGGATTTAAGTACAAATGCATCTGAAAATGATCAAGTACAAATGGTGGACAGTGAGGAAATCCAAAAATTAGCAAAAGCAAGAAGTAGTTATATTCTGAGAGGTGAAAGGACAATAGGGAGGGCAAGGTGACCAGACCCCAGGATTGAAGACATTGAGCAGCATGGACCACAGGGAGTCTGCTGGAGGAGATGGGGCTGAAGGTGGAGGAGAGCCACCACCTCAGGGAAAATGAGCAGAACTGCTCTCCCTTCTCTCTCAGCCCTGCACACCTCAGAGCCTACTGGTGACTTCCAGTGACGTGAGCCACCTTCCTCTACCAAGAAAAAAGGAAGACGGGATGTGCAAGACTCACTTTAAATACAGCAATGATTAAGAGGCATCAAGAATATCTCACATCTGAAAAATCTCTCTGAATCAAATCAGGCAGTCAAGATACCATTTGATCAAGGTACTGTGAAGCAAAGATTTGTCTCACTACAGTGAAGACAGGATATTAAAAGACAGAGAATGAAACCTTTCTTGCCACCACATCCATTAATGTTAACCAAACATATCACATCCATAGACACATACACACACACACACACACACACACACACAGCCAACATCTCAAGTTAGTCCATCTGCTGTTGCTTTATGGGATTTTCAGCAGCAATTATACTTACAAGCTATCATTTAGATTTGTTACATGCAGAACTTTTGCATTTATCTGAAAAAGTGCAACTGCTTCCTTCTCTGGGAGTTTTCAACTTGACAATGTTAGCAGAAGGAATCCCCACACCGGGATACAGTTTGGACTAAACAGTTACAAACATCTGTCATTTAAAAGCATGATTCTTAAAGTGCAAGTGTCTACACTATTGATAATAATTCTGTTTCTCAGAAATTTATTTAGAAAAATCCAAAACAGTGTCTATAAAATAACTGGCAGATTGTGAATTTGGGGATACCAATCATCATTCATTGATTTTCAATAAGGATTTAGCCATTTAAAAAATATAACTTTTTTCTTATGTTATTGAAATAATATTTGAAGCAATTTTTTCCATTAACTTGCTTGTATCCAATGTTGAATTCTTGTATTTTTCAAACCAAAATATTAATCATCACCCTTGTTGACCACTCTAAGATATTTGTTAAAAACAAATGGTTCCTTTTCTTTATAATTGTTACAGTATTGATGTTGGAATTTTCCCAAGGCTTGTATGTTAAAGGATTAGAAGTCACAGTGACCTAAAAGGTATGGAATCTTTAAGAGGTGAAGCCTACCATAAGATCGCTAGGTAGTTAGGGATGTGCGTTGAAGGGAACTGTGGAACCCTGGCCTTTTCTTCCTTCTTTCTCATCCTTCCAGGTCATGAAGTGAGTGGTTTTGGGCCAATGTAAGTCTCTTCTCTTTACAAGTAGTTTATCTCAGGTATGTATTTATTGTAGTGAAGGAAAGCTGATAAACACAAGGAACTAACACTGGAAATTACACTCAAGACTTTTTTTTCTAGAAGCATTTATTAACATGCTTTTGAGCTCAAGGTTTTGGAGTAGCTATTGAAGTGAGATGCAAAAATTTAAGAAGGATAAAAGATAACTAAGAATAATAATTAATTTAGCAACCCTTAAAATAACTTTGTAAAGAGCTAATCCCATGGAGACTGCTGTATGTTCCTGCTAATTACAGAAACTGACCTTTCGTTAAGTGTAGGGTTAAAAAGTAAATCAGACTAGTTTAAATTCATTCAATCAAGCATCACATTTAAAATGTTCTGTATATTTCATGAATCCCCATAAGCAGAAGATAATTCTCCTATTTTCTTTAAAATTCATTGTGTTGTTTACTTTCAATGCACACTTTATTTTAGAAATAGTAAAATGACAAAAAAAACCCAAATGAAATAAAAATTGTAAAAGTAAGATTGGAAACTTTCAAAGTATAAGAATGATGTATTAGTCTATATATTGGTTTCTCATAAATATTCCATTATCTATAGGAAATGGTTCAACAAAATGTCAAGTATTTATTGCCATGGTCTTTAAATAAAAGTTAATCTGAGGGAAAGTTTCTTAATATTCTATGTAATTCCTTCTTAGAAATACACCTCAACAATGATTTACATCTGAAATTTATCAGCCAGTGAGGGTCATGTTACTCATTTTATATTTCCCTAGACTTCCAGGAAGCTCAAATTGATATCTTAGTTATTTTTGTAGAAATATGTTTAGTTTTGTGTATAGATATGAAACAAGTTGATTCTTCTGTGTCTATAGTTTTTAATTCTTGTTTTATAATGTGTGGGTGCTCTTTTTTAATTTGCATGACATATTTCATGAGCAAATATTTATATAATGCATATAAACAATGTCCTGAAAATGATTGGGACTGGGAATATCACGACACACATTAAGAGTCCATTAGTAGTGTTTCTTACTATGTACCATGTAATGCAATGTGCTGCATTCATTGGAGTCATTTGAATATTTCAGTAATATAAAGGGATAAAGGTCTGTTCTCTCTTGATTTAAAGTAAGCAATGAAATAGAAAGTTTTGCTGGTTTCTAAACATGTATAAATTTAAAATGTAAAGAACAGAATTGTATTTATACATAGGTTAACAATACTGATAATAATAACACACTCTGTCTGTATTAATATTCTAGTGCTTCAATCCACAATAAAGAAATAATGGCACAAATCAAACACAAGAGCATTTTATGGTCAAACTTAACTAAATGACATGTTTTAATTTTTCATCATTGTCAAATCAGATTTTAATCCTTGTTCCAATAATTTTCTTTTCCACAGTGTATTACCTCAACCTAACTTATAATACATCACCCTCTTCCAAAAACAGTTAAACTAAGTTTCCTGCAGCAGTTTAATAGGTGAGAAAGGTTATCACTTGCATTTCCCTTTGAGAGTACATATAACTATTTGAGTGTGACATAATCTTCTGAATCAAGCTTGCTTTCGTTCTAATAGCACAACAGGAGGCTATTGGGAAGGCCCCCATCAGGTCTGTGCAGAATAATAAAGCTGAGATTGGTTTGAATTCCTTCGTAATTATCCCTCTCACCATGCTGTTGGGTTTGAGAAGTTAATTACAACCATTTCCATGCCCATAATGCAGAAATGATCTCTGTGCTGTACACAGATTTGACAGGTCTTTAGAAGGATGTTAGGTGATGGTGCCCGGGTACACGTGTTCCTCCCGACAGTAGCTGAATGTCTATGAGACATTATTTTGGGAATTTTAGAAAGTATTTTAATCATTTCTACATAAGCAAGGAAAAGAAATAGATGCAATCATTCAAAGAACAGTTTCACAGCAGAGATACATAAGGTCAAATTTTCATGGGCACCACTGAAGAATATATAGTAATTAACTCTTCTCATTATGAAAAGTTGGGCTACTCCAAACTGAAGGAAAATTTATTTTAGAAATGTTCTTTTCCTGTAAAGTTGCATTAAAATTCATTCTAAAATTTCTAGCTTTAAAAATATACAAAAATTCTCTAAAATTACCTGAAATTCTTATTGCAAAATATAAATAAATATTAAAAAAAGATTGAACAGAACCTGTAATTGCAAATCTGTATTATCTCAAGAGAAAAAAGATAATTTCGATGTAATTTTCCTCAAAAGAACTACTGCAATATAATGCAATAGCTGGACTTTACATAAGTTTGAACAGTATTTTTGGACTTTGCTAACGATTTACTTAAGACACTCTATTGTTGTATAGGAATCTGTATAATGTATGTAGATTGGAAAACAGAATGAATTAAGTGTAACAGACAACTGACATAGTTTTAAGTGATGATATTACTGTAGTAATATTATCAGCTTTGAAGTTTATCTCTTAACTGTGTCCTCCTCAAAACTAAGGACTTATAACATAACCAGTGCTTCCCTAGGGTCCTTTTATTGTTCATTGTTTTTCTTCTTGAATTGTGAAAAGTCTACTTGTTTTATAACTTTTATTAGAATTTTCCTTAAATACAGATAGGCATGCTATTATGGGTATCCACGGGGGTGGAGCAACAACAATAAAAACAAAACCTTGACTACTGAAAGTGGCTAGGGAAAATAAGTTGTAATTTTAATTTTTGAACATAGATCTTACAGTTACATCAAAGCATCATCGTGACAATTTAATTTTGTTATGAATGTTTGCAGCAAAGCAAATCACCATTTAAAATAAAATTTCCATGTATTTTGAGGATTATGCTTAGACCATGTGTTAATCGCATTTTGTCCCAAAAGTATTACTGTTTCTTTTAAAATTTTATTCATAGTCATATTTATTAACATCTGAATGTTATCTTAACTAAGACTTACCAAGTGAACATTTCTAACAAAATTATGATGATGAACTGTCTAAAATACTGAACAGTGAACTAGATTATTTGTGCATACACCTTGAGAGAATTAGGGTTTTGAGTCTAAAAATACAGAGATTAACATGGAATGTAGCAATAAAAATAAGAAACAAGTTATCGATGCTGTGGTACTAATAGAAAAAACATTCAGAAACCATTGCTCCATAGAAGTTCAAAGCTGCTATGAAGAGTCACCAATTTCCTTGCTGTAGGGCATGGAATAGAGGTACGATAAGACCAGATTTGGTCCCAGAACTAAGACTCCATGGTTCTAATCTCTGGAACATGGCCCCACTCCACACCTTTCTTCCTTATCCTTTAGAAACTGTCCATGCTTGTGAGTGAGCAACTCTCTTAGACGGCTTCGTGTCCATAAAGCTTTAGGAAGCTTGGGGTTTCTTTTGATTCCAACATCTCTTTAACTCGTAATTCTGAGTCAGTGGGGCTTTAGAATCCAAAAACTTGTTTAAAACATTGAAAATTTTTTCATAAATCATATTCAGAATCACACCATTTATCTTAAGACAAAGGATGTAAATGTGGCCGACTTGAAGGGATTCTGCCCTCTGTTGAAGAGTCAATGTGTGTGAGGTTTTTAGAAGTACTTGATCTTGAGCAAAAAGTCTAGAAGGCATTGTCTAACCTTTCTGACGTATTAACAGAGTCTGATAGCTCCACCAGAGATAAAATACTATCCTCAATTTCTTCTCTACCTTAAAGCAATTGCTTACTTTGAGGACATATTGCCATCTCCAGAAGCTTGAAAAAAGATTTTCATTGTCAAATTCAGTAAGTCGTTAGTGTGAAATATTTTGTTTGAATTTTCCTTGAAATCAGACAATTCCTTCCCTTGTTCCAAATTTGGTCATAGGCAGTGAAAAGTGGCATTTGGCTAGCTTTATATTCTTCCTGTAAATTCCCATAGCCTCTTCCACAAGTTCATTAAATATAGTGTTGAACTGTCCACGTCACCAGAGGTAAGAGCAGTGCCAGATATCCTAAATGTTGTAACATGTTGTCTTTTCTCCATGTTGAGTAATGATTTTCTCACTACCTTTTGTGTCCCAATAACAGTGTGCCTGCTGCTTGCTGTCAGGCCTTTGTTCCTTTTTCAATTCAAAGCAATTAAAAAATCTTTTATGATTGCTACAACTTTTAAGCATGCACATAATTTGGAGTGCAGCAAGTGACAAATGAAACACTACTATGACTTTTTGACTTCCAATGTTTGTGGCTCATTAACATTCATGTGTTGAAATTTCCTGTTCAGTGTGATTGCATTGGAGGTGGAGACTTTGGAAAACTGTTAAGTACTATGGACAGAGCTTTGGTAAAATGAGATCAGTGCCCTTGTGACAGTTTCCTTTCTGCATTTACCATGAGAGATTCTTACAGGATTCTTGCAGTGTCTTAGCAAATAACATACATCTCCCTCAGCTAAGCTTTAATGCCACCTGCAGTGTTTTTGTGGGTGATCTATTCTTCATCTGATTTTTTAAATGAATATGTAGGCTATTTATTTTCAGTCATTTTGTTTTTAATAATAAAGTATATATAGTCAAATTTCACCCCCCACCCAGTTTCAATTTAGCAGTGTCTAAAACTTGTTAAAGTAAAATAATTTTACTATTTTTACATAGTTTATCACTTCAATATCTTCCTTAATTTTTGATTTCTACTTGTAGCTTACACTTGTAATCATGATGCTTTCTGGATGCCCTCTTGGTGTGCTTTGGTCAGAGTTGCTATGAGAGCAAATATTTCCAACCCTGGTAGCAAAGCAGCTGCATGGGCATGTAACTTATGCAGTTGTAGATACTTCATGCTCAGAAAGACTTCATGCTCAGAAAGACCCCATGCCTGATTTAATAAACAGCTGTAACTGTCTGGAAATTCTTAAAGAATTTTTGAAGAGGCCCTGATTTTCCTCTGAAGGGCTTAATACTTCAGTTTTAATTAGAAATATTCCTACTTAGTTGAATTCTTCTTGTTTTATTTATTTATTTTTGAACTAAGTGATTCATATTTTGTATTCAATGCGAGGTACAGTGTCAGGTCTGAGGTCCTATCCACTGGGTGTCTCCTTGTGAGGAAACAGGTGTGCATTAGAAAATCACATCATACACTATTGACAACTAACTGGCACAGGACATTAGAAAACATACTTTGTTCCTTATTCTTTTTTTTTATTAAAATGCACAGATACTCAAATTTCGCACTCTAATTGCTACATTGTTAAAGTCATATTAGTTTATGTTTTGTTTTGTTTGTTTGGTTGGTTGGGTAATTTTTAGGCAGGGTGTCACCATGTAGTTCATGTGGGCCTTCCTAGGACTAACTGTGAGCCCAGGCTGATTTTGATTTCATGGCAATCCTTCTGCCTCAGCCTCCTGAATGCTGGGATTATAAGCATGAGTCATGATGCCCAGCAGTCATATTTCATATTTTCTAAAATATTATAATTTCCTTGTGTCAATAAATATTAAATAAATATTTTTTAATCTATGGTGTATGCTAGCTGACTTACAGTTTGATTCTTAAGCTTTGCCATCACCTTAAATGCAACCTAAATAAGTGTTTGGACTCAATAGAGCATTTTTATTATATGGATGTACTGTGTTTTAACTTACCTAATTACCTTGGTTTAAATTTCACTTTTATTATAACCCTCTAAATGATGCCATAGAATCATCTAGATTAAAGGGAATATAATTATGTATTTTATCTACATTATTATACATTATCATGTGAATGATTTATGCATATCATCCACAGGAAGCAACCAGGTAAAAGAGTCATATAACTTCACATTTATTGTTATTTCTGAAAAGTAGTTATTTTTTCTAGCAAAACATAACAAAACATAAAAACAGCATAAAAATAATTTGAAATACATTTTTAAGGATTGAGGCGATTACAATTAAGGTTATCAACAAACCTTTAAAATAAAGGGAAAATATGCTGCAATGAGGTCTCAAAATTGCAAGTTACATAGTAACTAATCTTTGAATTACTTGCTAATATCAAGTATAATTATCAAGTAATTAGTAGGAACATGTAATTCCCCTGTAATTATAGAGCTATTACAGATGCCCCGCAAAATAGGATGCTAGTAACCGCCTTACCAATCTAGATTCATTGCCTTCTTTTAACATTCACTGACAGATATTCATGAATGAAACATCTGACTTCTAAGTGAAAAGCTCCAGATGCATTATGTACAATAGCCATTCTTTCAATCAAAGTATGGTTCATTCTCATGATATGCAAAAAAGGGACTCCCCCACCATTTGCTATAAAACATTTTGAATTGCCATTCTGCATATATAATTATTATACGAAAATGGCATAAATATACAAAAAACATTTGCAATCCTATATTTAGATTTACCTTTCTTAAATTCTGTTTCATGTACACTTTCACAACTCTTTTATCCAAGTATATTTGGAATTGGAACACCCTGATGCATTTTAGCAGAAATCTGCAAATAAATCAATATCTTTCTGAAGCATCTGTCATAGAAATGGTAGTAATACAGCATAATTTAAAACTGAAAGTTACAGAATTCTGTGTAATAAAAAACAATAAATGTAAAGCTCCTTCTTTGTGAGACAAGTTTAGTTTTATGATACTTTTTCACTGATACTGTAGCTTATTGTAGTCCTGATATTTTGTGGTATGCATAGTTGAACATAGTGTTTATCCTTTACTTCCATGTACTTGGCGTTAAAACTCGAGTTGCAGTTAGGGACACAGAGAGTCCCCACCGCCACTTAAATCTACTATCATTTCAGTTCACGTTATTTTTGTTCTTATTTTCAGTTCTTTATTCTTTAGCGAACAGGAATTTCTTTACTGGTTTCCTTACTAATGAGCGCTAACCGACCAGACTCTTGAAACTTTCATTATTTTACCAAGGTAAAAACAGGGCAGCACATGAAAAATGCCCCATCTTTTCCTACAAATCAAATCAGAAACTACTAAAATGTTAAAGAACTATTTCTAAAAATAAACAGAGGAGAAAAATTATACACCTTGAAGATTTAAAAAGCAATTAACAAATGGTACTTTGAATAGTCTTTAACTAAACTGTAGTGTCCTAAATAGTTTGCACTCTAGTTTCACTTAAGTAATGTTACTTTATAAGTTATTTTATACATTTCTTTTCATTAAACATTGTCTAATTCTAACCATAATCGTCATTATTTTTTAATTTTACTTTTGTTATGTAAGATTAATGGACTATAGAATCTGCTACTTTTCAGAATAAAATATTATAAATAAGGAAATCTGAAGTGAGTAGACTAGTAACAAAGATTTATTATTTATTCTTTTTGTCCCACAAGATTAAAGGATATGAGCATCAAACATTTGTTCAATAATGAAGCTTGATGACATGCCTGTAGACCTCTAAATGCCATTAGGTTTTCTACTCTACAAAGGGTATTTGTAATCTTCAACTTTATTTAAAATTAGCTTTTATTTATTTCACTTAAATTAGCTTTTAGGTTATTAATTCATATTGATAAGGGAAAGAGAAGCTAGAAGATTGAAAGAAAAATTTAGATCACACTCCAGCAGCCTCAGATAAAATGTAATAATCAGGTTCTCTCCATCTATATTTTCAAACACATTTAAAAGTTTACTACAATCAGTTTCAGAAAGAAAACTGCCAGAATTTACTTTTACCACCTTTTCACATTTAGCAATAGTAGAAACCATATACATCCAATGTGAAATTATGTCAGTTATTCATTCAAATTATTTTAATGACAAAAAACCCCCACTGGAAATCTAAAGATGAGGTGAAAGAAAAAAACTTAAAATTCTTAAAATGCTGAATGTGAAATATCTGGTCCCCATTATAATTTCCTGTCAACTGTGTTACAATATAAAATGACAAATTATATAGTATCTAGTGTTTGAGAATAATTATTTAAAATGTTTGCATAGGTCACCTATATTTTACTATAATTTTACTAGTATTCATACATCTTCACAAAATGATGTAATATTTTTTCATTGTCTTTATTTATTAAAAACATGAAGCATAGTGCATGTTACATCAAAAATAAAGGTACCTCAATTTTAACATCAATTCAGAAACTAAGAATACATGTGATGTTAAACAAGCTATATAGCATTCTCTTTCTCTCAGTTCTACAAAACAGCTCCCAGGGCTCAACTTACACCATTTGAAAAATGATAAAATTGGACTAAATGACCTGTAAAGTCCTAGATCTAATATGCTATGATTTTAAGGTGTGTGAATGTAAAATATTTCTACACAGCCAAAATACATTAGTATTCAGTGTGTTACAAGGTTCCTACTTCTTATTTATAAGACATGGGTTCTGGGTAACGCACTGTGGCATGAAATACATAATAAATACATGAATGAATAATGCGAGCTCCTTGATCCTTAACCCTTGCCAACATTTCTCATTAATTATGTGGCTAATTTTGAAGCCAGCAACAGCCACACTATCTGGTTCATCCCATTTCACTTTTAAATGAAGAAGCTCCTACTGTGAATTTACAATCTCATAATTTATATCTAAAATAAAGCACTCTGTCCGCAATCCTCATAACTATGTGCTCATTTGTGGGAAATTCTGACCAGATGTCACTGCCTCTTCCCAACCATTAAACAAATCAGAAACATCACAAATGGAATGCTTACTGGTGAAAGATATCTGCTCTCCCAAGGTAGAGTAAGAAATCAAACGAAGCAAACTTATATAAACAGTATAGTCTTGAGGTTGGGTTTCTAAGAAACATATTTCAAGAAAAAGTTTAATCAAAAGTCACTAACAGAAGCCTTAGTACTGAGTATTCAAAGATTATATGGTTGACTTTACGAGTAAAAGTAGATTATGCAATTTAAATTCTTTGCTGTCATTCATGAGTTATGGCTTCACTCTGTGTCTCGATTTTAACAACTCAAATATGCAATCTATGAAGTAAAGCCACATCAGTTTTTAGAGTAATATTTCACTGTGTATTCCAACATGTGTATTCTTAGTCTTGCTAGCTGGAGTTGTCCTTCTCTTAATATATTAACATATTCACTAGAGATTGGAGTGACTGTGTTTATCTCCTTACTAAAGTATTCAACCAGGAAAAGAATAAACTAGGCCCTCTAAAAATAACTAAAGAAAACATTTTTTCTTTTTTTTATTGTTTCACGAATTTTTGTATCTTCTACAAATAAGTCCTGTATTAAATCATTTGTTTAAATTTTTAGCATCAATGGATTTATAATGATAATCCTTTTCAAATAACTTTTCATCTTGGAATCATTTAAAATTTATAGTAGAAAGCACAATGCTAAAAAGAAGGGTTGCCATGTACTCCATCTCTCATTTTACACTGAGTTAGATTTGTTACTGTTGGTGAACTAATATTGATATTGTGTTACTATCTGAAGTGGATATTTATTCAGATTCCCTGATTTTTCTCTGAGTGTCTTGCATCTTTGCAAGGGTCTCATGTAGGATGCATATCCCTCTAGTTAGCAAGTCCTTTAGCTGTCGCCCCTCCTGCCTATATCATCTCCTCAGATTTTGTGTTTGGAAACCTTGATACTTTCAAACACTACTGCTCAGGAAGTGGTTTTAGAATCTCTCTCTGTTGACGTTTGTACTATGTTTTACTCAAGTTTTAGCTTGTTATGGGTTTTTGAAAGGAAACCCACGGAGGGAAAGCATCTCTTTATCAGTTCATGTCAAGGGCATGTCCTGCCAACAGGACTTATCACTGTTTTTGACCTTGATCACCTGGCTAAGGAGGATTTTTGAGCTTCCTTCACTGTTCACATTTTTCCTCCTTCCAGACTGCAGTCCACAAATTTATAATGGCAGAATACTATGTAAATTATTCAAAAATTTTATATACTGGATATTAAAATTTTCTCTCATATACTTATTCAGCAACTTCAACATTGTGGACTCATGGATACTCGTTTTAGATTTTAGATTTTTTTTATCAAACACTACTTAATTTCATTCTCAAATTATTCTAGCTTTACTCATCAGGAGTTTTTAAAATTGGAAATTGTCTTTCATATGCTAATATAATTATGGGCTCCTTACTTACTTTTTTACACAGCCTTACTTCCTGGTTCTAAAATATGAACTAATCTCATCTGTTATGTTTTCTTCCTGAACCCTAGAAGTAACTATTTCTCCATGGACTTCTATTTACTTTCATTGGAGAAAAGCACCACAAATCACAAAGACAGTGATAGATACGTGGTGAGCTGCTGCTTCTCGTGGTTTATGTGCTCCGTCACCAGTAAGGGAAGCAAATGCATGTGTTTATGTGGATATGTACACATGAAAAGCCCATACTTAGGTTAGGGAAAACGTGTTTATACACTCATTCATCACTAAATAAATGTCTCTACCCTCAGTTTACCTGTTTAGCCATAATATATGTGTATAGAGGTACCTAAATTCTATGCAAGCACTAAAACGAGGAACAGTTTAAACAATTCAAGCACAGTCTTTCATAAATGTTTTTAGTTTGTTTTAGATTACATTTTCACTTCTTTCTTGCCTTGACTTCTATAGATATTAGTTATGTTCAAAAGGAGTCAGTTGAAACTTTTCCCTTGTTCCTTTGATTTGAAGTTATCTCATAGACTGTTTAATATAGCTAGGCTTATTTTGTCACAATCTACATTCTATATTGTGATCTCCAGCTTCTTAAGTAATTTTCTCGATTGCACACATTAAGTTCTGTCAATGTTGTTTTGTAAAGTTCTAGGTATTTTGATAAATAATGTCAAATATCCACCACAAATGCATCATACAAAATAGTTATATCTTAAAAAATCTTGGATTCCCTATACTTAGGCTACTCAAATTTTTTCTAAACCCTTGGCAAACATTAATGCATCTAGTGTCATTACACTCTGTATTTTCTAAATTATTATATAACTGGAATAATGCAATATGGAACCTTTTAAACTGATTTGTTCCGCTGACTAATATGAACTTTATATTTTTCATGTTTTTCCACAGCTTAATAGCTCATATCTTTTTGACTGGAAAAAATTCCATTTTTGGACATACCATATTTTTTTGTGTCTACTGATTTATTAAAATTTATCTTTGCTGCTTCTATTTTGATCACTATTAAAAAGTTGCTATACAGCGCACGCCTTTAATCCCAGCACTCGGGAGACTGAGGTAGGAGGAGCGTTGTGAGTTGAAGACTGCCCTGAGCTACATAGTGCAATCCTGCCTCAAAAAACTAGGGTTGGGAGTTTGGCTCAGTGGCTTAAGCACCTGTCT
>RJWM01038737.1:0-16561 GCA_004363535.1 Dasyprocta punctata | reverse complement strand
TCTTTGATTGATGGGCACTTGGGTTGTTTCCAAGATCTGGCTATTACAAATTGTGTTGCTATAAACATGGGTGCACAGATATCACTGTGGTATGATGTTTTCAATTCTTCTGGGAAAATGCCCAGAAGTGGGATAGCTGGGTTGAATGGGATCTCTAATCCTAGCTTCTTGAGGAATCTCCACACTGACTTCCACAGTGGTTGCACCAGTCTACACTCCCACCAACAGTGCAGAAGAGTTCCTTTTCCCCCACAGCCCCTCCAGCATTTGTTGTTGGTTGATTTTTTCATCTTGGCCATTCTTTCTGGAGTAAGATGAAATCTCAGTGTTGTTTTAATTTGCATTTCCCGAATGACCATTGACGCTGAACATTTTTTCATATATTTATTTGCCATTTGTATTTCTTTCTCTGAGAAGTGTGTATTCATCTCAGGTGCCCATTTTTGGATTGGGTCTTTGAATTTTATGGGCTTGATTTCTTTTCATTCTTTATATCAACATAATTTTTGGTATCCTGGGTTTCTGTTGAAATAGTCTCAGGGACTCTAATTCTTTAGTAAACTTACCATTAATGTTTTGTATCATTTTATTTAGCTTATTTAGCTTCTTGTTAGTGCCTTCTGAAAACTTCTGCATCTTTCTGGTTATTACTTCCAGTATCTGTTTAGTTTTATCTTCTCTAATTTTGCTGAGTACCTCCTTTAAAACTGTTTTCTAACCTCCTCTGTTATCCTTTCAATTAATTTGTGGCTTATGCTGTTCTATTCCTTGGTGTCCTGTGGGTTGGCTTCAGGAAAATTGGTAGTTTGGGGAGGCATTTTGCTGCCATTTCTTCTCATGTTTCTTGTTGTTTTTGTTTTGTTTTGTGGGGAGATTTGTAGGTACTTACAAAGATTTTGCTGCTAGTATAGAGAGCGCTTTAGTTGCTTTTCAGTGATGTATTTTGGGCATAGCTAACTATAATCCATTGCCACAGCCTTGGTTGATTTGTAAAAGAAAGATGCAATGTAGATAGCCCAGCAACCAAGTTCTCTGGGAATGTATTACTAATGTTGCAAAGGTAATTTGATTGTTGGCTTACATAGAAATAGTGACAATTATGTGACCCTGTTAATATCAAGTGAATCAACTACAGTGGTATTGTCCAAGACAAATTAGATAGTAACATACCGTAAGAACAAATTATATAACACCTTTAATCCTAGAGAACAGATATGCAATTATGGTTATAAATATTAAAACTACTTGAGTATTGACTTACAGTTAGTATGTTCCACATCTGACAGCTACATCTCTGCTAATGGTAGAAAAAAATTCAACAGTAATTTTATAGAGTTAACTTACTATCAAAAAATTTACAAAGCTTTATGGTTATACTATTAAAGATATAAGGTTTGGAAATGGGGGAATGCAAGAGGAAAACTTAAATTTTATAATATGAGATGGAGGAGAGGGAAGTGGTACAAAGGATCTTATAAGGGAGTAGAAGCATGCTTATAGAATTAGGTAAAAGTAAAATTAAAAAAGCTGGTGAGAAAGAAAAGATCATAGAAAAAGGGGAGAAAATTATATAGAGAGTAAAAATAGGAGGGAATTAAAAGGGAGAAGAGGAAAAATAAAAAAGAAGTTTAAAAAAGAGGTAAAAGTAAAGAAGAAGCACATAAAAAGATCTCCCAAACCCAAGGAAACTAGTGAAGAAGAAAGGAGGGAAGGAAAGAAGAGAAAAAAAACTGAAATCAAAACATATTAAAAACTGTAAACAATGTGCACATCCACAAAACCAAAACCAATCAAACAAAAACAAGAACAAAAATAAATTTCTCTGTGTGGTTTTTCTTCCGGGTTCTACAATTTTGGGGCAATGTCCAATTCAAGATGTCTTCCTGCTCATGATGGTAGCTGAAGAAGGTAGTCAGATTCCAAATCTATATTGGATTTAGTCACCCGTGGGCGGTAGGATTAGGGTAACGGTGCCAATTCTGTGACTTTCAAATCCAGAGCAATTCAGGCTGAGCCTGGCTTCTGGTCATGGGGGTGGGGCCTGAGTTCTTTAGAATAAACCCCTCTGGGGGTCTCTTGGCAGCCTGACCACAGCTCCCTGGCCATGTCTGTCTCCTGTGGCTGTCCCTCATCCAGTCTTTCTTGAAGCATAACACTGGAAGCCCTGAAATGAAGCCAACCTGCTGCTACTCTGAGTCCTGAGTTCCCCTCCCTGGAATGGCATCTGATCATTCTCTCCAGGGTATATGGTCGGAGCTTGGACTGGAGTCGCTCATCAGCTGTTGCAGCAGACAGCATCTGCAGATCCATTGCAGTGCTATGTTTCTCCCTGAAGGCTTCTGGAGTCTCCTGCTTTTACTGTCTCTGTAGATTCAGTCGTTTTTTCTCATGAGCCGTAAGTCAAGAGCTGGGGAGAAACGACTGGTTGCCCTTTCCTTTTTCTGCATTGTGTTCTATTTCTTCAATTTCACTATAGGCTCCAATTTTCTTATCAGATCCTTCCTGGGTCCTGAGGATTCAGTTCCCTCCTTGTTTTATTCTCCAAGTCATTATTTTCCAGCTTCTGTGTTCTCAATCTTGGAGAGCCTGAGTTTTTTGTTGGTTACCACTCTAGCATTTTCCCAGAAGTCAACAAAATTTTTTAATGTGTGAAATGTTCCTCACATGTATCAAAACAAATAAGCACAAATTGCATATTTATCTGAGAAATCAATATAAAATCTATATAGGCATGGAAAAAAGTAGAAGTGGGGGATGGTGGCACACACCTGTAATCCCAGCTACTTAAAAGGCTGAGGCAGGATTGCAAGTTTGAGACTAGTCTGGGTAACTTAAAAAGACTCTGTTTCAATTTCTTTTCCTTTTTTTTTCCTTTTTTCTTTTGGTACCAGGGATTGAACCCATGACCTTGCACTTGCGAAGCACGCGCTTGTGCCACTGAGCTAAACCCCCAGCCCCTATTTCAATCTCTTAAAAAAAGGATATAAAAAGCAACAGGGGCATAGCTCAGTGCCAGAGGACTTGTTTAGCATGTGCAATGCCTTTGGTTCTATCTCCAGTACAGAAAAAAGAAGGAACTATGTTAAATCTTAACTGGTTGTCTGTGAAGAATGAAAACATAGTGATTATTGCTTTATTATTTATATTTTCCCAATCAAATTGGGTGTATGTAAAAGATGTAACCAACAATTGAGTAAAAATCAAATCTTTTTTAAAAGTTACAATTATTCTTTTGATTATTCATTCTGATCTCTTCTCCCAGAAATTCCCTAGTTCAGCTCCCATACCTTTAAGAATCCTGAGGCTTTACCTACTCTCTTAAGACGAATATAAAACACATGTACTGCAAACATGTAGTAGTAAAATAAAATTTAAAAAAATAAAGAATCTTTTAGCTTACTTGGGTAACAGTAGTAATCCTATTGGCAAAAACTGAGGTAGAAATAATAACATTGAATCCAGGTATTGGAATAATAACTGTTATTTATTGAGCTCTTAATGTGCGTAAGAAGAGTTCCAAGTCATTAAATCATTTAGTACTCCTAAAAGCTGTATGAGGAGGAATTCTTATTACCTCCATTTTGAAGACAAGGAATTAAAGAACAGGGACTACCTTGCCCAGTGTTACATAGTAAATGGCTAAGCTAGGTTGTCGACTCTGGCAGAATGACTCTGAGCTTGCTCTAATTGGATACATAGGTTGCCTCCAGCAAACACTAGAAAGTGGTGTCGGGTCCCTATTCTTGTTTCCAAAGGCCTCCAGAGTGGCTTTTTTTTTTTTTGAGACAGGTTCTCGCTATCTAGTTCAGGCTGGCCTCAAACTCATGGTGATCCTCCTGCCTCAGCCTCAGTGCTGGGATGCTGGGATGCTGCCCAGCCCAAAGTGGCTTTTGAAGCCTTAGCCTCCCCAGTGACATGAATATTTGTCCCCCCAGCAAGGGTACTCATGTTTGGATGGGTCTCCATACAGACCTAGATGATGTTCCTCCCACAGGCTCAGAAGTTATGGCTCTGTGGTTCCCAGTCACATATTGAGCAATTCCTGTCGTACTGATTCATTTCCAATTGCTATAACTGAATACCACAGACAGGCTGATTTATGAAGAATAAAGGTTTTGTCAAATCATGGTTCTAGAGGCTAGGAGGCCCAAGATCAAGGGGCCACATCTGATGAGACCCTTCTTGCTGGTGGAGCTCTCTGTGGAGTTCCGAGGCAGCATAGGGCATCTCAGGGCTGGAGGAGAGCATACAGGAGACAGAGACAAACAAAGTTTCTTTTTTGAGACAAGGTCTCAGTATGTAATTCAGGCTGGCCTTGAACTCACTATGTAGTACAGTCTGGCCTTGAACTCATGGCAATTTTTCTGCCTCAGCATCCAGAGTGTTGAGATTACAGGCGTGTGCCACAGACGGTTTCCAAATTAGCTTTTATGACACAATCACTCTCAAAATAACCCACTAGCCCATAAATCTATTAGTCCATTAATTCAGGAATGTATCAATCCATTTCATGGGAGAAAATCCTTATGACCTAACACTTTTTAAAAAATTTTGAGATGGAGTCTTGCTGTGTTACCCAGGCTAGTTTCAAACTTTGGATCTTCCTGTCTCAGCCTCCTTAGTAACTAGAATTACAGATGTGTGCAAATCATCTTTTAAATATCTCAACTGGTTCTACCTCTCAATACATCACGATGAGAATTAAATTTCAATATAAGTTTTGACGGGATTTTCAAATAGTATTATCCTTCTGCTGGAATACATAGGCCAGTGTGGCTTTGTCCTGGAATGCTTCTTGCCTGATCCTCACCAACCCATACTCCACAGTGCCAAGCCAGGGTTTCATCCCAATTTCTCTTTGTTTCCCAAGTGAGTTCCTTCTTGAGATTATTGATGTTCTTTCCTGCCACCAAATTGGAACTGCCCAGCTCCAGATTAAGAAGTTTCTCTAATCACATATCTCAAGGAGCCAATGTAAACTTAATTGACACATCAAGGAGCATTAAGAGGGTTCTAACTTTGACAAGTTGCACAAAGGCCCCTCACATTCTTGCCTCAGGATAATGGGCAGCTGCTATGATTTTCCCAACATTGCTAGGCTCAACTCAAGAAGCAAGGGACAGGAAGTTCCTGATATCCTCTTAAATAACATAAATACTTCTGCAAGGTGGCTTATGAGTTGAATTAATATGTAGAAGTCCTAATTCTTACTACTACAGAATGCGACTCTAATTTGGAGATGGGCCATTTAATGAGTCAATTAAGGCAAAATAAGTTCAGATGGGATCCATTCTGACGCGTGTCTTTATAAAAAAAAGGGATGTTAGAACGCAGACATAAATGCACACAAAGGAAAGACTGTGTGAGGGAACAGCAAGAAAGCATCCATCTACAAGCCAATAAGAGAGGCCTCAAAAGAAACCAAATTTGCCGACACCTTGCTCTTGAACTTCCAGAACTGGGAGACAATAAATTCCCATTGTTGAAGACCACCAGTAGATGGTATTCTGATATGGCAGACCTTGCAGAAGGGAAAAGAATAATGACAGTACTACAAGCCAAAGGCATACGTTCCTCAGGGGCAGTGTGTGTGAAAGTAGGGAGAGGGCACTAGAGCTGGTGGGCAGCCCGTGCCTATACTGCCTCTGAAGCCTCCTTTCCCTCAGCTTCCTTCATCACTGTCTAGGGTCTCAGAAGTGAGAAGAGGCTGTGGGCAGCCTGTGATAACTACCTTAACCTAAGGTATCCCTTCTTTCTCCCTTAGTCATTTGATGGTGTGTGTGTGTGTGTGTGTGTGTGTGTGCACTCCCATTTTGTTTTCCTCCAACTCTGCCTTTTCAGAATTTAGAGAATTCTAAACTTCTGATGTATATTGATAAATTAACCATTTCTGTTTTATATTATTTGAGCATTCTCTTAGTATTTACAAAATGGAGACTTTTGGCCTGCTCCATTTTCTAAAATGAGGTCTGAAAATGCTATTGAACTTTCAATCTTGATAGATTAATTTTGAATATCAACAAAAGGCAGAGCAGATTGTTATTTGGAGTGACAAGAACCAGAAGACTTTGAGTGGACCAGCTCTAGGATTCATCACTGATTATTAATAGCTAAACCTGCCACAATCGCTCTGAAGTATTTGTAAAAAGGGAAAAATTAGCAGGAACCAGGCCTCCTGTGAAACAACTTTCCCTTCAATGTCTCTGTTCAGGCTCTATGTGCAGTTGGTATAGGTGGCATGCACCTGTAATTCTAGTACTTTGGGAGGCTGAGGCAGGAGGGTCACAAGTCTGAGTCAAGCCTGGCCAACACAGTGACTCAGTGAGACCTTGTCTCAAAATAAAATATAAAAAAGGGCTAGGAATGTAGTCCACTGCAAAAGCTCTGGCTTCAATCCCCAGTAACCACCCCCTCCCCCATCCTGGTTAAAATCTCGAAAAGAAATGGGGTGTGATAGTGCATGCCTGTAACCCCAACTACTTGGGAGTTGGAAGCAAGAGGATCACAAGTTCAAGGCCAACCTGGAAATTAGCACAACCCTTCCCTCACCAAAAGTGCTGAGACTGTAGCTTTTGTAGAAGGCCATGGGTTCATTCCTTGCTTTGCAAAAACAAACAAAAGCCCCAAAGCCAACAAGCAACACACAAATTAAAAACAACAACAAAAAAGTAGCTGAAGAGAAACAACACACTACCTGTAGGCAATAGTCATAGCAGCTTTATTTGTAGCAGGCAAAAACTCTAAGCCAAATATCTTTAGTGTACATACAAATAGACAAAAACTGGTACATCCATACAATGGAATAGTACTCAGAACAAGGAATGTACTGTTTATAAATGTAATAACTTGAATTGTTTTTTCCTCATTTTACAAGGGCATTATATTGAGTATAAAAAGACAATCTCAAAAATTCAATTTTATAACACTATTTTTATGTATCTTTTTTACTTATTTTAGTTTACTGTGTAGTATATAATGTTTACATTCCTTGTGGGACGTTGGTCCATGCACAGAACACCTCTTAATTCCTTTTCTCCTGTAGTTCCCTTTTCTCCCTCCCCGCTCCATATCCCTTAATCTTCTTCCTTTTTTTGTATGTTTGCAGTACATGTTTACATCCTTTGTGTGGAGTTGGTGCATACACATAACACATCTCAATTCTTTTTTTTATCCCTTATCCTTTCCCTCTCCACCCTCCCTCCATCTCTTGATTACCTTCCCTATGTGAATCATCTGTCTCCCTACTTCCTATTATGTCTTTTATGTTGTTTTTTATTTTTACTCCAGGTTTATCATATAAGAGAAACCATGTGATATTTAAGCTTGTATGTCTGATTTATCTCTTGAAAAGATAAAATTTAGTGATAAGAACAGGTTGGTGGTTGGTGGGGGTAGGGGTAGAGATAATGATAAAGAGATAGCAGGCAGGAGTTTTTTTGTGGCAATGGAGCAGTTCTGTCTTGATTGTGGTAGTAGTTACATGAATCTATACTGTACACTCTTCTCTCAAAATAAGTGCATGTGAAAACTGGTGAAATCCAATAAGATCTGTAGTTTCATAGAGTATTGTATCAATTTCCTGGTTTTGATTCTATACTATGATTATCTCACAGGAAAGCTGGGCAAAGGGCACACAGGACATCTCTACAGTGTTTTGTAACTTCTTGTGAATCCTAAATTATTTCAAAATAATAACTTTAAGAGCTGGACAATGGTGGCATGCAACTATAATCCCACACCCTGAGAGGCTGAGGCAAGAGAAAGGCAAGTTGGAGTCCACATCGTGCAATTTAGCCATTTAGTGAGACCCTGTGTCAAAATTTAAAATGAATAAATAAGTAAATAAGTAAGTAAGTAAGTAAATAAATAAATAAAAGAACTGGGGATGTAACTCATTGCAAAGGTCTGGATTTAATCTCTACTACCAAAAAAGTTTAAGAAAAAAGAAAAAGAAACCATCAGTGAGGTAGAGGAAGAGTCAGGAAGCAAACAAGTAAAAAAGAAAAAAAAAGTCCGACGTGAGCACAACAGGATCTGGTTATTGGAAGTTGTTAGGGAGGGACATAAACAAGAACAGTTCTAGTAAAGAAAGGACAATAGCCCAACTGGAGTGTGTTCAGGAGAGATCAGAAGGAAAGGAAGTAGAAAAAAATTAAGGCTCATTTTGTAAAATAAATAAAAACCCAAAAGTAAAGAAAGAAAATCTCTGTAATTTCCATTTCATTAATTTTTCTCTTCCTAAATTATGCATTAAGCTTTAATTCACCATTAAATTATCACAAAACACCTGATTAACTTTATAACTAGGCTCTGGTGTTATAAAATATATGGTGCTTTGCTGCCTTGTTTTGTAGTTCTGAATTATGTCACTCTGAGGGCCTCTGAGGGGTAAATTACACTACTTGTTAATAACCAGGGTAGCAAGGGACTGTGTTTGAAGATAAGATGGAAAAATAATGCAGCAGATTAATTAATAATGTGACACATCTGGATGTTTTTAGCTCTCAGACTGCGGTAATGATCCTATCTCCTTGACTACCAGCAGTTGCTCATGATTGCTTTCAAAAACAAAAACAGTCTTGCAGAAGCCTAAACTGGAAATGGTATGTAGAAAATTGTCTTTATTCTCGAAACAAACAAAAACGCCACTGAGATGTCCTCCTCAATCACAACAACACAATACAGGTAAGTGACATAAAGAGAAGATGAAACCCTTACGAATGACAAAATTAAGAGACTTATTTGACACTTTCAGAGGAAGAATTAACTGAGATCCCAACTACAACATCCACTTTGGAAGGAAAAAGTCAAGACTAAAAATCTAATCAAAGAATCAGGTCAGCACTCTATTATTCTATCTAATCAGGATCCTGAGACAACTTCATCACACTGTTGTAATAACTGGAGCCAATAAATACCTAAAAGTTTGCTCTCAATGCCAACTCATATGTTTTAGCAGTTCTGTTCATTTGCATCACATAACTAGTAAATCTGTTTATCTACTCCCCTTACTTATTGATTGATTCAATCATGCATGCATTCAACAATTATTTCTTGACTACACCTATTATGCTACACCCTGGAGACACAAGAATGGACAAAGTGTGGTTTATGTTGTCCTCATGGAGCTTGTTAACCGATAAACAACTATAAGACAGTGTACTCATTGTTATTCTTGATTTTTGGTGGTGCCTGAAGTGGAACCCAGGACCTTATGCACATGCTGTACAACTGATCTATACCCCCAGCCTTCCTTATTCTTTTATGCTTTTATTTTTTGGTTCTGGGGATCAAACTCACGACCTTGCACTTGCTGGGCAGGTGCTGTGCCACTGAGCTATGTTGCTGGCTAGCCTTCCTTATTCTTATTAGAAGCATTTATTGTGTGCTCTCTATATGCCAGGTGCTATTCTAAATACTTGTCATGCATTATCTTCCCCCCGCACTCTGTTATTCCATCAGCAGCCTTGGAAGGTAAGTACTACTATTGTTCCTATGTCAAAGATGAAAAGGATAAAACCAAGAGAATTTTGGTGACCTAACCAAGGACATACAATTTGGCCAGTTCCAGGGCTATTTTACTTCAAAGCCAAGAGCACAATGCAACAACATCTGAAGCCTAGGAATGCAGGTAAAGTCTGCTGGACTGGGGAGTTTAGCAGGAGGTAATGTTAGAGAGGTGACCAGGAGTCAGATCATCACAGGTCTTTCAAGCCTTTTGAGCATTTAGGGATTTATTCTTTAAGCAATAGAATGACATGTTTTGTTATATATAAGTTATAACAATAAACTCCAAAATTTAGGGACTTACAGTGAGTACCATTTAATTGCTCTTAATTAGGAATTTGGGGGAAGGTTTAACAGGGCAGTCTGGACTCCTCTCTGTGTGGTGACTGTCAGCTGGGGAGGGGCCTACAAGGATGAAGGGTCCTAGACAACTTCACTAACATGTATTGGACCTTAGTGGAGCCTTTTGGCCAGCTGCCTCAGTTCTCTTCCACATAACCTCCAAAACAGTACAAATGGAAGCTGCAAGGCTCCTTAAGACCTAGGCCTTGAAGTGGCACAGCATCACTTCCATCACATTCTCTTGGTCAAAGCAGGTTAAAGACCAGACAAGATTCAAAGGGTAGCTGGGTAAGGCGATGCACAGCCATAATCCCAGAAATCTTGGGGACTGAGAAAAAAAGGATCACAAATTTGAGCCCTACATGGGCAATTTAGCAATTTAGTGAGACCCTATCTCAAAATAAAATATGATAATTAAAAAAGGCTTTGGATGTAGCTCAGCACAAAGGCCCTGAGTTTAATCCACAGTACCAGAAAAAATGATTCAAAGGAAGAGAAAGAAGCTATACTATTTTTTCTCTTGGTGCTGGGACTGAACATGCTAGGCAAGTACTGAACCACTGACTACATCTAAATCCCCAGATCTTTTTATTTTTCTATTTTGAGACAGAGTCTCACTAAGTTGCTGGTGTAGAACTCATGGTCCTCATGGTCTTCCTGCCTTAAGGCTCCAGAGAAGCTGGGATTGTAGGAGTACACCACTACATGCCAGCAAGGCTACACCTCTTTCTTGATTGGAGGAGCAGCAAAGTCATATTGAAAAAAAAGACATTCAGGATAGGAAGGAGTGTTGTGGGGATCTTTGGAAGAAATCTATAGTGCAATGTTTTAAAACAGGATGCAGGGGCTGGGAGTGTAGCTTAGTTGTAGAGTACTTGCCTAGCATGTACAAAGTGTTGGGTTTGATCCCCAACACTGCAAAAACCAAACCAAATCAAACCAAACCAAGCCAACAACAAAAAACCAATAATAATAATAATAATAATAAGAAGAAGAAGAAGAAGAAGAAGAAAAACAAGAAGAACAAGAAGAAGCACAAGAAGAACAAGAAGAAGCAGAGATGGAGACCACAGTTACCTGGGGAAGAAGTTGGAATTACTTGGGGAGCTTATTAAAAATAGATTCCTATCATAGATGTCCTGAATCTGAATCCCTAGATGTGAAGCCTAGGTATATACATTTTAATACCCTTTCATTCAACACCCGCTTTGTGCTAGGCACCACTCTATGCTCTTGAGACAAAGCGGTGAATGAGATAGATAAAGTTCCTGTTCTCACCTGGGAGCAGGGAATGCAGTGTGGGGAGACAGAATTTTTTTTAAAAACCAATGAACAACTTAGGAAATTAATATCTTTTGGGGTTTGTATCAAAATCATCCTTTTCAAAAAGAAACAGAGATGGAGAAAATGGACACAGTATGGAAAGATTATTTATTACAGTGTTGCTTGTAATAGCATTAGATTTGTTAAAAACAACTTTATTGAAGGCATAATTTAGGCAATAAACTGCAGCCATCTCAAGTGTACAATTCAATGACTTTTGACAGGTGTCTTATCACCTTATTTCCTTCTCCAATCAACCAGCAATGTGCTTTCCATCATTATAGATCAGCTTGCAATATTCAGAATTTCATACAAATTGAGTCATACATTATGTAATAGCAATAGATCCTTAAACAATCTAACTGAATACCAATAGAGCTACTTCGTGTGACATTAAATATGTAGCTGCAGGTTGGGGAAAAGGTATTCATCTAGTAATATGGAATGATTTCTTAAAAATATTGTTTGATGGAGTAGGCATAGTGCAGAACAGTATATAGAGTGCCACTTACCTAAAAATGGGAAAAAGAAAAAGATACCTATACATTTGCTGGTATATGGATAGATTATATCTGAAAAATCCTGGCAATACAGGTTGTGTAATGGAATAATAACTGGTTTTCTGGGAGATAAGGGTTAGAAAGATATTTGTTACTATAAATATTTTTTATTCCTTTTGAATTTTGTGCCATCTGGGTTGTCACTGTCATAGTACGTTTGTAGTGCTATAAAAATACCTGAGCCTAGGTAATTTACAAAGAAAAAAATTTATTTCTCTTGCATTTCTGGGGACTGGGAATAACAAGATCAAGGAACTGACATCAGTATATAATTTTAATCCCTTACCTTCCAGTACCCAAGTTTTATGTGCTTTTAGTTTTGCCTGTTCACAAATTACTTTGATTCACTGTGTTAGTTTGCTCGCCACTTCTGTGACAAGTACCTGAGATAAATCAGTTTAAAAGGAGGAATGGCTTATTTTGGTGCCTGGTTTCAGAGTATTCAGTTCATGGTCACTTGGCCATGTTGCTTTGAAAGATTTGTGGTTGGCCCACCCAGCACATCATGGTAGGTGTACATGGTGGATGAGGGTGTTCATCTCATGGTAGCTGGGATGAGAGAGAGGGGAGGGAAGGAAAGAAAGAGAGGAGGAGAGGAAGGGGCCAGGGATGTTCCCGTGGACCTAATTTCCTCTGATTAGGTAGGCCTCATTGCTTGAAGGTTCCACCACCTCCCAATTGCACCATAGACTGGTGATTAACCCTGTAGCATGTATGGCCTTTGGGGACATTTAAGAGCCAAATCATAATACCCAAATCTACTTCCCGTTCTTAACTATCCTTATTTCAAAAGGATCTGAGAATCTTTAAAGTAATTCCTGTATTTCTACAGTATTTTATGTCTGTGTTCAAGATAAAGTTAAAATAGTAATAAATTGTCTTGTATTTTGAAAAGTTTTCAAAAAGATTTTAAAAGACATTTATGAGTTTTGAAGAAAATATGTTTTTTATATATATTTTTAAAAATTCAGTTTATTTTGAATATAACATGAGTGCTGTCAGGGAGCGAATGAGAACTAATATATATTTTGGAACTCTTTTGTCCTTTTGAAAATTGCAGTGCCCCAATACAGACAGGAGATTTTTCTCTATATTTTGGCAAGTCCAGTTATATTGTCTGTGAATTGCACACGGATTTGCTAAAAGATCTTTCTTTTTAAACAGGACAGAGTGAGCCCAGCATGACGGTACACACCTGGAAACACAGCACTGTGAGAGACTGAAGCAAGATTGCAAGTTTGAATTCTACCTGGACAACTTAGCTCCTTAGTATGACCTTGTCTCAAGATGAAAAGAAAAAAGAAAAAAAAGGGGGTGGGTGGGATGTAGCTCATGTGAAGGCTTGGGTTCAATTTCCCAACACCAAAAGATAAGGAAAACAAAGGCCCACCAGGAAAACGTGAAAAAAAATTAAGTACATAATCGAAAGTCTTTATCCCATGATGCAGGATGGGATGGGGAGGTTTGATCTTTTTTGGCCCAGTCCCTTAGGCAGGAAACAGGCCCACAGCTGCATTGGTAGCTACAGCCAGCAGGTGGCAGCAGGCAGCCACGCCAGGGGCATTCACTAACTTGGAAAGACCCCAGCTAGAGGAAAACCTGGACCTTTGTGCCTAGGAATCAGCACTATGGGAACTTGGTAGAGGTTTGGTGTGTTTCTGAGCAGAGAAAGAAATAGTAACAGAATCTTCTAGAAACCCAGGATTAGAGTCTGACGTCTAAAACGAGGGCCCGGAGTTGGGTTGATTGATAGGAAGTAGGGACACCCCCAAGACTAAGAGAGGAAAGTTGATGTAGTAGTGAAATCATGCCAGCAGCAAGGAGCAGACACAGGCAAAAAGGAAGAGAGAAAGGTCAGCCTGTGATACGCGGATCGCAATGCAGAGTAGGTAGCAGGTCAGAAAGGGTGGGGGTAGATGTTTGTATGAAGTACTGAGGGACTGATTTTAAAAAGCTCTCAGGATAAGTGGAAGCATCACAAAGGTCCATAGACAGAGGAATGAATAAGCAAAATGTGATCTCTCCATACAATGGGATATTATTCAGCCTTAAAAAGGAAGATTTTTTTTAATTTTAAAGAGAATAAACCAAAACAAAATAGAACAAAGCAGATCAGAGCAAAACAATGCAAGTAACACAGGATTTCAAAACAAGACAACAGGAAATCAACAGTGGCTACCATAATGTCTCTTGTTTCCTTCGAAATAGCGTCCATACCTTCACACACAATAAATTAATACAAAACAAAATAGTATAGAACCAATCAAAACAAAAGAATGAGAGCCTTACAGTCCTTCAAAACCAGACAATAGGAAATCAATAATGGCTACCATAATGTCTCCTGTTCTCTTCAAAATAGCTGTTCATACCTTCACACATATTGATATCAAATAATAGAAAACAGAGTAAAACCAATCAAAACAAAGAATAAAAGCATTATTGGACTTGAAAACAAGATGATAGGAAATCAGCAATGGCTACCATGATGTCTTCTTTTCTTCAGTGTAGTTGTTCATACCATTATGTGTAATAAAATCAATTCTTGTAAACTCTTTAGAACAAGTTCTATGCATATATAAGCCTATATATGTACATCTATCCTTTCTGTATTAGAGGGAAAAACAAAACAAAGTATAAGAAAAACAAGAAACAAGAGACAAATAAATAATAATAACAAAGAACCCCCAAAAATGACAATGTAGGCTTTCAAAACAAGGTGATAGGAGCATAACAAATTTTGTTGTTTTGCATAGTTATCTTCAAAAGTGTTACTCAGATTACCAGATATGGACATGCAAGATTGATCTAATCTTGCAAATGTTAACTGTTTTGTTCCAGGAGTGAATAGAATTAGTAGTACAGTTATCTTAGTAATCTTAAGTGTATATATACAAATTTCTATCATTTTTCTTTTCTCATCCTTCTTTTCTCCTTTTCCCTGAGTTTTTTTTTCCTCTTTGAGCAGTTTCTTACCCTTTCACAATATTTATTGAAGATTTTGAATCTTATTTACTCTTTCAGTTTCTTATACTAGGGAGACAATATGGTACTTAAATGTTAGTTTGATTTATTTCACTTATGAGTGTGGTCTCAAGTCGTATCCATTTACTGATAAAAGCCTCAATGTGATCTTTCTTTATAGCTGAGTAGTACTCCATTGTATAAAAGTACCTCATCTTTTTTAACCATTCCTCAGCTGATGGGTATTTAGGTTGTTTCCAAGATTTAGCTATTACAAATTGTGCTGCTATAAACATGGATGCACATATATCACTGTGGTATGATGTTTTCCGTTCTTCTGGAAATCTGCCCAGAAGTGGAATAGCTGGGTCAAATGGGATCCGTAATCCTAGCTTTTTGAGGAACCTCCAGACTGATTTCCATAGCGGTTGCACCAGTCTACACTCCCACCAACAGTGCAGAAGAGTTCCTTTTTTCCCATAGCCTCTCCAGCATATTGGTGTTTTCCTTGATCCTGGCCACTCTTTCTGGAGTGAGATGGAATCTCAGCGTTGTTTTAATTTGCATTTCTCTAATGACCAATGATGCTGAACATTTTTTCAAGTATTTATTTGCCATTTGTATTTCTTCAGCGGAGAAGTGTGTACTCATCTCAGATGGCCATTTTTGATTGGGTCTTTGAATTTCAGGGGCCTGATTTTTTTTAATTCTTTGTATGTTTTAGATAGAAGTCCTTTGTCTGAGGGACAATTGGCTAAGAGATTTTCCCAGTTCGTGGGTTTGCTTTTCACTCTGTTGGAGATTTCCTTTGACATGCAAAAAGTTTTTAGTAAGATGAGCTCCCAGTTGTTGATTCTGGGAAGCGTTTTCCGTGCAATTTGATTTTTGTTCATGAACTCTCTGCCTACTCCTATGTCATCAAGATTTTTACCTACACTGTCTTCTAGTAACTTTAGTGTCTCTGTTTTAATATTCAGATCTTTGATCCATTTTGACTTTATTTTAGTGCATGGTGATAGGCATGGATCTAGTTTTAGTTTACAGCATATAGAAAGCCAGTTTTTCCAGCACCATTTGTTAAAGAGGCAATCTTTCTTCCAATGTACATGTTTGGCCCCTTTGTCAAAGATGAGTTGGCTAAGTGTGTTTGTAGTTGTGACTGTATCTTCTAATCTATTCCATTGATCTTCAGGTCTGTTTTGATTCCAGTACCATGCTGTTTTTATCTCAGTAGCTTTGTAGTATAGTTTCAAGTCGGGGATTGTGATGCCTCCTGCCTTACTTTTGTTGCCCAGAATTGCCTTTGCTATTCTAGGTCTTTTCTGGTTCCAGATGAATTTCAGGAATGCTTTCTCTAGCTCTGTGAGGTAGGCAAGTGGTATTTTGATTGGGATTGCATAGAATCTGTATAATAATTTTGGGAGAATGGCCATTTTCACGATGTTTCTTCTTCCTATCCATGAACAGGGAATATCTTTCCATTTTCTGAAATCTTCTTCAATTTCCTTCTTTAGCGTAATGTAATTTTCACTGTATAGATCTTTTACTTCCTTTGTTAGATTGATTCCTAAGTATTTCACATTTTTTGGAAGTTATAGTGAAGGGTGTGGTTTCCCTTATTTCTCTCTCAGTGACTTTGTTGTTTGTGTACAGGAATGCTATTGATTTTTGAGTGTTCACTTTGTATCCAGCTACATTACTAAATTTGGTTATTACTTCTACAATTCTTCTAATGGATTTTTGGGGGTCTTCTATGTAGAGTAGCATATCATCTGCAAATAATGATAATTTCACTTCTTCCTTTCCTATCCTTATTCCCTTTATTTCTTTCTCTTGTCTAATTTCTCTGGCTAATATTTCCAGAACTA